>APFE031377116.1:0-62417 GCA_000404065.3 Pinus taeda
TGTAGCTCCCTTCCAGGAGAGACTGGAAAACGAGAGAGAGTTGTAGCTCTCTGCAGGTTGCAGCCTGCGTACTAGTAAAGGACTGCACCGGTACAAGACCATTGTAAAATGAGTTTCTAATTTGAAAGAAGATAGAGACATATTGCAGCAGGTGGTTTTCACCCACATTGGGTTTCCACCTTATATCTGGTGTTCTTTCATGTGACTGTTTGATCTTCTTGTTCATGCTCATTATTTATGGTATTGGTATGCAAAAAATAATTCAAAGTATAAATAAGAAAGTTTCGGTAAAAGAATTAGATAATACTGATTCACCCCCCCTCTCAGTATTATTGTCAACACATAAACTATTGCTCAAAGAACCAAAAGTAGTCCCTACTTCTCCTCTTCCCGTTGTTGTAATCTCACAGGATGCTCAAGAAATGAGAAGGCCTCCTACTACCTCATTAGATAAAATCAGTTTAACTGATATTGCTATAGGAGGAAGATACAACTCCCATACACCTCCATTTCTTCTGAATTTTGAAGTTTTCAATAAAAATACACACAATTGTTTAGTTGATTCTAGGGCTTCATCCAACATTCTACCAAGAAAAGTTTATGTGAAATTGAATGTGGAGCCCCAAAAATCTGTTGTTCGCATTGTACAGTTAGATCGATCTTAAGTCAAAGTTATAGGGGACCTCAATCAAGTCATTATTCGACTCTCATCAAACCCGAAAGTATGTCAAGTCATTGACATCCTTGTGGCTAATATCCCGGAGTTTTACGGCTTAATCCTCAGTACAGATTGGTCAGAAAAGCTTCATGGCTATTTCGCGACTGATTGGTCCCACATGTGGCTTCCCTATAATGGCAAGTCAAATCAAATAAGAGTTGACCAAGAGAAACATCAAAAGTATATCACCACATTGCTGAAAGGAGAAAATGAACCCATCGCATACAACGACAATATGATTGGAAATTATTTAGTTGAATCATTTCTAGGAAATTTAATGCAAACACATCACCGTTCTTGGAAAATTCTATTATATCACAAGTCAAAAATTATTCTCAAACAGATTCTTCTAAATGCATAAATTTAGTAGATAAACCTTTAGTTGAGTATTTATTTTGGAAATTATATTTTGATGGATCTAAATCTAACGATGGAGTTGGAGAAGGATGGATATTAGTTAGCCTAGAAGGGGAAAAAACTATGTTAGCATGTAGACTTGAATTCGAATGCACAAATACCACTACTGAATGTGAAGCATTAGTTCAAGGGTTGTATAAAGCTATTGACCTTGATATCAAATATCTTCAAGTTTTTGGAGATTCAGAAATTGTAATTAAACATGTAAGAAATACTATACAATGTCTCTCTGGACATTTGAAACATTATCAATCATTAGTCTAGGACCTCACCTCTTATTTTATAGTGTTCAACATTTCTCCTATCCCAAGACTCCAAAATGCAAGTGCCAATCTTTTGGCTAATGTTGCATCCAAGATCATTCCAACAGGAGATTATAGCCTCGATCACTTTTCTATTGAATTACTTTTTAAGCCTTTTATTCCTGAAAATATCACCAATTGGCGAGTCTTTAAAAATGATCCGTATATCATTAAATTTCTAACGTCTGAAGGCTCTTATGATGACCAGATAATAGATGAAGAACAACATGACAACCAACTTAAGAAATAAATAACTGCAAATTCCATACCTAAACTGTGGTTAAGCTGGAAGACTTGTATGATCTTAAGGATAGGTTTAAGAAACCTAGTAACTCAAAACTTCAAATTTCAACTTTGAGGTTTGAATTATTTAACCTTGGAACTGAACTTAAACCTCAAAATATTAATCTAGGACTCAGTCTTACATTAGATCAAAGACCAGCCTTTGTTCAATTGTTAAAGAAATACAAAAATGCCTTTTCTTGGAACTATGAAGACCTTAAGACATATGATACTTCCATCATTCAACATATCGTTCCCATGATATCCGATGAAAATCCTATACAACAGAAGTTGAGAAAGATTCATATGAATTTAGAAAATCATATAAAATCTGAATTGAATAAGCTTCTCAAAGCCAAAATATTTTTTCTAGTTATTCATTCAAGGTGGGTTTCTAACCTTGTTCTAGTCAAGAAAAAAGAATGGTGATATTCAAATATGTATAGACTTTCACAATCTCGAAAAGGCTTTTCAGAAGGACGATTTTCCACTACCTCCTATGGAATAGACACTGCAATTAGTTCCAAGCTCAGAATTGATGTCTTTTTTGGATGGATTTTCAGGTTATAATCAGATTCTAGTACATCTAGATGACTGGCTAAAGACCACTTTTTGAACTAAATGGGACACCTATGCCTATCAAAAGATTCCATTTGGGTTAATCAATGCTGGTGCAACATTTCAGAGAGCCATGGACATAGCTTTCAAAGGTTTGGTGAACAAATCAATGGTAATTTATTTAGATGACATAATTGTGTACTCGAAAAAGTGCAGCAATCATTTAAAGAATTTAAAATAGATCTTTGAGCATTGTTAGAGGTATGGAATTTCTCTCAATCCTAAGAAATCTTTCTTTTCTTTGAGTGAAGGAAAGCTCCTTGGATTTATCATATCCAAAGAAGGAATTCTTATTGATCCCGATAGGATAAGAGAAATTTATGAAATCTCTTTACCTTATAATAAAAAAATCCATGCAATCTTTCCTACGTCACATAAATTTTGTCAAAAGAGTTGTCCCTGACTTTTCACGAATCATTTTACCCCTCCAACCTATGATTACGAAAAAAATTGTTTTTAAATGGGGACATACCGAGCATGAAGCTTTTAATCTGATTAAACAAGCAATCATAAATTCTCCCTCTTTAGCAACTCCAAATTTTTCTAATCATTTAATTTTATATACCTTTGCTTCCGAGACATCATATGAAGCTATACTGACATAGGTCAATGATGAAAAAATTGAAGCATCGATTTCTTTTTTTAGCTCCTATTTTCAAGGGGTTGAACTAAACTACTCAGACGATGAAAAACAAGCTTTTGTTGTTTTCAAATCAATAAATCATTTCAAACCCTTTCTTCTCAAAACTCACAATAAGATAGTAGTCCCATTCTCAACAATAAGAATTTTACTAATGCAAAGAGAAGTAGGTGAGAAAAGAGCAAATTAGGTAACAACACTGCAAGAATATGACATTGAGATCATACCAGCTAAAATTGTTAAAGGTCAAGGTTTTTGCAGAATGTTAGAAGGAGCATCCAACTTACCATCATTACAAGATTCATGTGACAATATACAAATATGTGAGTTAAGCCTCAATGATACTGAATCCAAATATGTTGATATCATCTTTTACTTGAAAAATAGATATGCCCATATGCAACTAAGTTACAAAAGAAAAATGGCTTTGAGGATAAAAGCTAAGCAATATGAAATCATCAATGACATGTTGTTTAGGAAAAATTGTGGTTTTTCTTAGATGCCTTGAAAAATCTGAGGTAGAAAAGGTTTTGCAGGAACTCCATGATGGACTAGCTGGTGGACATTTTGGAGGAGACACAACAACACATAAAATCCTGCACTGCTGGAAGACAGAGAAAACCCGCATTACCATTGCAATCAGTCAGCATTGAACAACCATTTGAACAATGGGGACTGAGTATAATAGGTGAGATCATTCCTCACTCTTCAAAGTAGCATAGATATATCCTTATATCAACTTATTACTTCATAAAATGCGTGGAAGTGATTCCACTTAAGATAGCCAACTCTGAAAACATCATTGAATTTATTGACCAATTTATTATTACCAGGTTTGGCCTACCAACTGCCCTAATGTTTGACAATGCATCTTATTTCACAGGCAATGCTATGACAAAATTTTCTCTTAAAATAGGTTTTAAACTCAAATTTTCTACTAACTATTATCCTCAAGGAAATGGTTTGGCCGAATCTACAAACAAAATATCATAAGAATTATCAAATGAACAGTTGATCAAAGTCAGAAAAACTGGCACAAATATTTAAAA
This sequence comes from Pinus taeda, assembly GCA_000404065.3. Classification (NCBI taxonomy): domain Eukaryota; kingdom Viridiplantae; phylum Streptophyta; class Pinopsida; order Pinales; family Pinaceae; genus Pinus; species Pinus taeda. Next base: position 4,027 of record APFE031377116.1, read on the forward strand.
TTTTCTCTATGGGCAGATCGAATAACACAGAAGGCCTCAATAGGCACTTCTCCTTTTAATTTGGTCTATGGGAAAGAGGTTGTTCTCCCTACAAATGTAGCTATTCCCTCTCTAGCCCTGGTTCAATTTATTGAAGAAAATCCTTCCTCTTCCACGCAATTAAGGCAATCACAAATCCTCAAGCTCGAAGAAGAAAGAGAAAAAGCCAAAATCACACATGCACATCATCAACAGTTAGTTAAATCTTCATTTGATGCAAATTCTGTAATTCCTAAATCCTTTGAGCTCAGAGACCTTGTATTGAAGTGGGATAAAGCACACGAGGAAAAGGTTAAGCATACCAAATTCCAAAGAATGTGGCTTGGCCCATTTCAGATTGCGGATCAAACCAGCCCATCCACCTTTTTAATGCAGGATTTATCAGGCAAGAGAGATTCTCTACCTGTTAATGGGTAGATTTTGAAGAAATATTTTTCATAGAAGATAACCTCTTCTATCCCTTTTACACTATTTCCTTTACTTTTTCTAGGAAAATAAAAGTTAAATAACATTTTCTTTTGGCCTTTATAATAATAATCTCTTTTATATTTTGAATTTTCGCTTGTATAAGTAGGGATTGTCGAGAAGATAATTTTCACATTTGAAACATGAGCTAAGTTCTATTACTTTGAACCCTACTTGTTTTCCACCAAAGTTACTTTTCCTTTGCAAAACCTCAAATTTATAAAGAAACCTTTGTTCTACCATTAGTCAAGAAAAGTATCTATAACAAAGTAAATACTCTCTGCAAAAAAGCATCCTTGACTCTATAATTGTCATCCAGAAACTCTTAATGAGCCAATGATTCTCCCCATCTAGTAAATTTTTCTCTTTTTAGTGTAATTCTAGAATATACTTAAACTTAAAGGACAAGAGATCTCATTAAGAGCCGACTTACCATGATCATAGGGAAGTAATAAACTGACATTACCAATATTGCATATCAAAACAGGGTAATGGCTTGAGATTATTTTAATCAAGAGAGAAGGGGTCTCATCACGAGCTAGCTTATTCAGTTGAATTACAACTAGTGAATGGCATTATCAATTTTGGTCACCAAACCAAGGCAATGACCTTTAAGTAGAAAAAATGATTTTTTTAAGAAAAATAAATTGTTTAGAAAAGAAAGAAAAAGAAGTAAGCATATGAATCTGAATTTATCTCTAAAAATTGCACTCTTATTTGGATGGGATACTGAATCATTGTTGGTTAAAAGGTAACCCTGTCGAGGTTATGGACGCGTGCTGGCAGCAGAGGCTCTACCTGTGACAAATGAGTACATCTAAAAGCTAATTTGTGATAGCCCCCTGCTTTATCTTTAAAACCAAGTAAAGAATGATGTAGACAAAGGAATTTTCATTTTGAAAAGGATAATCAAATGGATGATAATTAGGTGGATTTTGTTTTCTTATTCAGAGAAATGGTACTTATCTTAGATTTCATGTATTTCCTATTTTATGAACTATATTTTGGAAGTTTTAGAAATTTAAAAACAATATTAGAGATAACTAGTTCTTCTAGCGAATCACCAATTGTTGTGCTACTAAAAAACCCCCCCATTTATTAGTTTAATGGTTAATATTCTATTAATAAATGGGGACCCTTTATAAAAACTCCTCCAATAAAAATTTAGCACTTAGGTGCTTTCTTTTGAACTTTTAGAAATAAATCAAGGTATCAAGTCAAAACCCTCTAAAACTAGCAATTCTTGCATTTTCGCATACCACTGGACCAAGTGCGTTGAAAGGGCTAATTACTAAACAAAATTTGTGAATTGTGATAGAATGAATCACCAGATTTAACTTAAACTTTATTAGAATTTTCATTCAGAAAATAAGAATTAAGGCATTTCCTATAAATGAATCACTTATCGCAATCACATATCGACGTTCACAAGGGGCGCAACTCGCAAAACATGTCGTAACATCCGAGATGTGATATTGCGATAAAAAGAGTCAACTTTATCACATCATGTCAATTTGCTTAAAGGTCCAATCCTATGAATTGGTGAGCTTGCAAAGTGCGATAAAACCCAAACCCGATAAAAGAAAATGTTATAAATTGTAAGTTAAGTTCGAAACATAGTGAAAAGAACTTTATGAAATAATTACTCAGTTGGGGAATCTACGCTCCAAATGATAAGGAATATGTCACTTATCTCGCATCTCACATCTCGCAGAATATTAAAAACTCTAGGGAAGCGCAAAACTAAAATTGCGATAGTGCGATTTGCAATATTGTGATAAGCTTATTGCAATCACAAACTCGACATTCTCGTAGTTTGAACTCACCACCTTAAATTTTTTGCTTTCCATTTACAATGCAGTAGTTTAATGAGTAATAAAGGCAATGATAAGAAGCCTTAGTGGATATTTAATGAGTTTAATGGAATTTATGTTAAAGAGCGGCTCGACGTGATACGATATCTTTTAATCTATTTTTTGAATAATAGCTTCTATCTTGTCATCTTTTTGAGGTTAACTGTATCATTTATTCTCACTATCATTCTCACTTGTGTTTCTCTGATAACTTCCGTTTTTCTCCATTACAAGAAAAATCCATAGAGAACATCGTTGGAAACAATGGTGAAGAAGGGGAAGGGAACTGCATATGAGAAATAAAAATTTGTGCTACTTTTCTTTGATATGACATGTAGTGAGGACATAAGAACTTCAACATGGGAGGTCATGTACAACTTGTTAGAAGAAGAGCAGCCCAGGCCACTAGTAACAAAGGCCACGATAGATTCTTAGGAGTCATCTGACGCCTCCTATTTTGAAACAACATGTTCATTCCTGCACCGAATAGCTGTGAGACCGAAAATAATACCATACATAAATATGGTCAAATGGGTAATTGACGAGGTAGACATCATAGATAGAACCTTAGAAAATCATAGGCAAGAGGTCATAGGGTCCTTCTCAGTAGAGAGCCTATGACTAATGAACCAATTACCTGAGCCGCAAAAGCACTATAACAAACAGTTCCTTGAGCAATTTGCTAAAGAAAATGAGGACCTGATAGATGTCACGCAAACCTGGAAATCAACTGAAGGAAAGCTCAAATAGGATAAAACTGGTATGTACTTAATGACATCCATTTCTCTCCCTCATAGTTTCACAACAACAATGATATGTAGGTTATTCGGTAGACCTGATAGCACCAAGTTTTCCGTGGAATAGCTCCCGTTAATAGATGCAACAGGGAATGCAACAATAATGAACTGGGCTCAAATTTTATCAGACAATTTGGTAAAGGCCATTATATAATATAGAAGGAAAAGAAGTCCTTCTTTAAGGGTTTTTACCCCTTTCTTCATAAGTGATTTTGTTCTGGATGCAATCTGTTTTTGTTCCCAATTTCCCAATATGGGATGGAAGTGTATGACAGGACCGCCATTAGGTTTTCTAAAGAGTGTTGGGTTGTGTTATATTCTTTCCACGACTAACCTATGTAGTGAACCGGGGGGTTAGAGGGGGGGTAGAGCCCCCCCTTTGTTACGCCAATTGCGCAGCAGGGGGGGGTGGCAGCCCCCCCTGTCCGGGGGGTGGGTAGCCCCCCTTTACGGGGTCCGGGGTAGCGCTTCGAGAAATTTGTTTTTGGACCCTATATTAGGTTGGGCAAACCTACCTATGGTTTTCGGTCCATGGTTTTGGATACGATGGTTTTCAGTCGATGGTATTGGATGCTTCGACATGTATAAATATGTATTGTAACATTGAAAGGAATATAATGAAAAATCAAGCTGGTAGTCCTGGTTTTGGGATCTAGTTGGAAATCTCTGTGTATATGTGTTTTATGTGTTATGCTCTCGCATTGTTTATTTTCTTTGTTTTAGAATTTGTATGCAGGAAATTTTTGTACGGGGTTAAAACCTACAAAGAGGCTGAAATAGATATCTTTCCAGTAGCCAGATGGTTTGGGTAAGAAACATTCACCTACATCAAAGTTTTTGGGAGCAGTGCCTCACCGTGTGTTGTCCCATATTATGTCCCTGACAAGCTAATGGCCAGAGAAATAGCCTACCCAACAATAGGGGAAGGCAGATTAAGTAGAGGACTACAAGAGCAGAAGAAGGCCATTTGGCCTACATTCCCATTACAATGTGGTGCTTTTGCACTACATGATTATGAACAGGCATTAAAATAAGCATAGATTATTAAGTCTCTAAAATTAGCTACAGTTCTAGGAAGGCAATACGACCCAAATGGCACTGTTAAGGAATTTACTACTATGGTAAAAGTAAAATAGTTCACCCATGAAGAGGACACCTTTGATGACCTCTTCCTAAAAGTAGAAACATTTTCACAAGGTTTTCATATGGCATCACTACTTTTGACCCCGGAAGATGTTAAGGGTTTTCATGTGTACAGGAAAAAGAGATTATTAAAGGTCCCATTGGACCTATTGCACATTGAACCAATAAGGGAGCCAACTCCTAACGTGAGCTTGGAGGGCAGCTCCAAAGAAAATTCTGAAGAAGAAACCCAAGAGAGATCTACGGATGAGTCAAAACACTCAGAGCTATAGTCACAAAATGGGGGAGGAATCACAAATAAAGAGTCTGAAAAAGACACAGCCCAAAGTACAAAGGAGATAGCTGAGCAAGTCAAAGAAAAGAAACAAGTAGAGGTTTCTTCTACTTCAACTTAGTCACGTAAAGCTCCAAATATTGAACTAGAACAAGAATGAGAGCAATTCAATAAAAAGCTCCAAATAGACACAAACCCTGAGCAAACATATGAAATACAGACTCCTAAGAAAACCTGGCATAAGTCAAATCCATAAACAACAGGGGAAGGAGCTACAGGCACTCAAGATGTTGAGATCATTCTTGCTACACGTACTTTAGAATTTGTTTTAAGAATTGAGGAAATACCTCCGCTAGATGTATTATATAATCCTACCTACAAAGTTGTAGTCAAGAGACAAAGGAAGAAAAGAAAAGTAGACATTGTAGTTGTTGCGACTTCGGAAAATGAACCAATGGACATCATGTGGAAGGACTCACCTATCGACCCATATGAGAATCTCACAAAGCTGTTGCAATTCGCAGGAGCCTATGCCACAACAACTATTGACAAGGCGATAGAGGTCGAAATGCTACTCAAGGAAAAGGAATAGAGAATTTTGTTGCTAGAACAACAATTAACCCAAGAAAAATTTAATCATCAAGCATAATTACATGTAACCCTACTCCAAAAATAATTCGAACATATGAGAATACAACATCAAGCCAAATTAGCAGAAAAGGATTTGCAGATACAAGCCATGATAGATAAGCTTAAAGAAACTTTTCAAATCGATGAATTCATCAAAGAAGGACTCAGCCTTGATTCCTTACTAATGCAACAAAATGAAGTATTTTGCCATACAATCTCTCACATAAATCCTTATTGTGAGACCAACGATAAATTAACAAATCAAGCTATTGATATGAGGTTTGAGTATGATGAAATCCATAAAAGGGTTTATGAATTTATCACCTAGCAAGAATCAAAGGATGGGAGAAAGGTTGACCTACCAAAGCTGGAAGAGTCTCATAAAGATATTCTGTAACAGATTGGGATTCTTAGTTGAAACAAGTGGAAAGGGCAACATCAATAGCAATGATGACATTAAACAACATAATAGAAGCCATTAAAAAAAATATTCATGGCACCAATCTTGTAAAGGAGTGTGTACCAAGGTTTCTTCCAAATGCCATACAACTAGAGGAGCAGCGGAAACAACGCAGGAAAAGGAGGAGGCAATCAAACAGTTAAACATGCTGAATTGGGAAGCATAATGGTAGTTTCTAGTAAAACCACATAGCCAGTGGATGACTCTAAGATGTTTAACAACCTCAACAAAAAAGATGGTGCCAACACTAATAGATGCCATATTTGCTGGGCAGTTAAAATCTGTGATCAACCAACCACCTTAGCTCAAGCCCAGGACTGATATTTGTGACCTTAGAGATCAAGGTCAAAGGAGTTAGTCATTAATTTATTTTTCTTTTAGTTTTATTTTTTCATATTTTGAGGAAGGTTGTTTGAAACCTCCTCAACTATTTTTGTAATAATATATTTTAAGTCATATAGTATTGTATTTAAACCCCTCTCATGCATTTAGAGAGAGATCTAGAAATTTGATCAAAAACACTTTTCAAAACATTGCACTTCTGTACTTTTGAGGAGGTTTTGATGAAATGAATGGAACATGATCTATTTTATTTTAAATATCTAGCATGATCTACTGAAATGCACTTTTGTACTCTTAGAATTTGTTGGATTGATTGAAATTTGGTGAATATTGTTGAAGCACATGAGCAAGACTTATCATATATGGTACTTTTATCTTATGATCATGTTTTATTTATGTATTAAGCAATACTTCTTCTTTCAATTGTTTTATGTATGAAATCATGAATTCTAGTTTTAGCATTATTACACTTCTGTATGATGTTAGCTTTGATTTCGTTTTGAACACATGAACGATTTTATATGCGATATATTTTTCTCAATCGTTTTGTCTAACTATTTATCCAAAATGATTGTTGTTAAACGATTTAATGTCTTATTTCCATTGAATGATTTTTATTACCAATTGCTGTAAGAAATTATTGTAGATCGCATATCATATTTGATTCCCGGGTATACTTATAGTTAAATAATGTTAAAATAGGATATATGCATGTGTTTAGAAGTTAGACTAGGTTACGCTTAGCTTAATCATTTCTTGTTACATCATATATCATCCCACCATCACTATCAACTAATTTATGGGAAACTAGTTCCATTATAACTAGTCGGAGCCACTATACCAAACGGAAAATGAGCTGCTTTCAAGGTCCAGACTGGGTGGTTTTCCCCCATGTTGTTGCAATGATTTTCGAGGCTTCAACATGAGATTTTAGCTCCAAAGAAGGAACCTCAAGATGATGTGAAGTAGCCACGTGTAGAGGAGCAACCACATGTAGAGGAGCAGAGAGTTGAGGAACCCACTCATGCAGAGACTTCTAGAGATGGAAGGAAGCACTCTAGAGAGGATGACATATTGATGCATGATGCTAAAGAGAATGTGGAAGCATCCACATCCCAACGAAGGCATAAGTGGTTACCATATTGGTACACTGGATACATGGCTCTGATGAGAGAGAGTGTATAGATTAAGCCATCCTCATTCTAGGAAGCAATGTAACAACTAGTATGCGTTGATTCCATGGTTGAAGAGAATGACTCCATTATTAGAAATAGTGTTTGGGAAGTGGTCCCAATACCAGCAGATAAGTCAGTGCTAAGTTCCATATGGATTTACAACATAAAACAAGAAACAAATGGGAGTGTGGAGAAACACAAGGCAAAATTTGTAGCCAAAGGGTTCTCTTAGGTGGAGGGAATTGATTACAATGAGACCTTTGCTCCAGTAGAAATATACTCTTCAATCATACCATTTAGGAATGTTCTGAGAGTAACAAACCCATGGAGACTCCTCTAGCTAGTAATTGGAGGAAGGAGGATGCTACTTTAGGTGAAGTAGTGGAGGCTACTATTTATATACAACTTGTGGGTTCACTGATATATTTGGTGAACACATGACCGAACATATGTTTTGCAGTTAACCAACTTAGTCAAGCCATGGTTAAGCCAACCAAAATTTATTGGAAGAAAGCTAAACATGTGTTGAGATACCCCAGAGGCACGAATTTGTTTGGTCTTTGGTAAAAACAGACAGAGGGAGTGAAGCTTTAAGGCTTCACATATGTAGATTAGGCAAGGAGTCCATCTGACAGAAATAACACATCAGGGAAAATCTTCAGTATTGGACGAGCAACAGTTTCTTAGTACATGTAGAAGAAAAGTACATGGTTGTTAGTCAAGCAACTTGTGACGCCATTTGAATGAGGAAGATCCTTATTGTGTTATTTTGTCAGTAGATGAATCCTAAAGTGCTTTACTGTGACAATCATAGTTGTATCAAACTATTTGAGAATATAGTTTTTCACGATCGGTCCAAAGATATCGACATCTGGTATCACCATCTACAAGATTGTGTGTGAGGATAATCATGTTGCTGGAATAAATTCCTACAAAGGAGTAGGATGCATATATTTTGTCAAAGGCACTGTCAAGATGCAAATTCGAGTTTCATAGAGGTAGGATCAAGGTAGTAGATAATCCCTTTCTTGTTGAGAGGGAGAGTTGAAAATAGAAACAAGAAAATCTTAATTTAATTTTGTCCTCGAATTAAATTATGAATTAAATTGTAATTCTAATTCTCATAGAAACTTGTAATAGTTAACTAAGTTAACTTGACATAGTTGGCTCAGTTAATTTGAGTTGGGAGTCTATCTAGAGTCATGTAGAGTGGTTACTAAATTTTAGGGGCCCAGGTTGAGTTCTTTTGAGTTGTAATGATTTAATTCAGTTTAATTGAGTTAAAATAGTTCCATATGATGGAGGAATTAGTGGGAGATCTAGTAGTGGGGTGTAACCGACAGTACTAGGGTGTAAACAACACTGCTCAACCAATAAACTAAAGATTCACTCATAATTAACTCATGCATGTCATATCAGAGAAAGACCCAGTTGATATTAGAGTTCAGGGACAATGTACTGTTAGTTGTATAATCATCCGAATTGTACAGGCAGTGCACGCAATCAGAGGAATGCATATGATGGATTGTACAGTTATGGATGAGGAATTTCTCAATTAAATATGGGCTAATTCCCTAGTAAACTGCGCAAGGAAATATGAGCTTGGCAGGCCGCATATTTGGTTAAGTATTGGTTGGAGCTTGTTTATGAAGTAGTGAGATAGATTGAGATAGTGCATAGGTTGCTTAGGATTGAGAAAAACGTTGTAATCTTCTCAAATTTTATGATTAATGCAATATAGAGATAGTAGGGGCTTTTAGTTATGGCTTTCACCAGAAAATTTTTGTGTTATATGTGATTGAATTCTTCCATTTTATGCTTCGTGATTTCATCAATCAATTATTGTTCCCACTGACAAGTAGAGTAGATTCAAGTCAATTGTTTTAGCATATTACATACTGTAGTTTGAATCTACGAGGAATTTCTACAATGGCTTCACATTGTGCACAAGATCTTCTAGAACCAATATAGATTTATCTTTCCTCTACTTGTGAAGAATTAATAATACCTTTAGATTGTTGCTGTTCAACAATGTTTCTTTTCTCAATTTCATTTGACACATTTTGTGGCCAAATAAACAGAGTCTTCAAAAGTACATCTTCATTTGTTGATCTTGAAATGATATCACTTTGATTATTGAAAAAATACTCCCACCAAACTAAATCATCAACATCAAAGTACTCATATGTATATCTAATAGAGTTTTTAATTTCTTCCAGGAAATCATAATAATTTATATCTCTTTTCTATCTTCGTGCATTATGAACGTTAGCAACTAATTGTAATAACAATACATTTGTCACAAATATTGGATGATCTAGAATTGACTTGAAAAATGCCAAACTTGATGACGATGCCCATTATGCAGTAGTTGAATAGTTCTTGCCCCATATTAGTGTTTTCCCATCAATCTTTTTGATATGAACTTGATGTTGGAAGCCAATGTCATTAAGTTGTTAAATGCATTTCTCCTCACCATGTGATCCTTAAATAAACCTTCACATGTCAAAAGTTTCTTCCAACACATGAAAAATAAGCTCTAGCATGTATGATTTCTTAATACATTCAATTAACGATGGCAAGCTCCCAACATCCTTCCTCCTTAATGTTACTGAAAAATGACTAAACATCTGATCAATATGGTCATGAGTGTGCCCACCAAGAAGGAAACCAACCTTTACATTCTGAAAAATTCTGAATTCAACAAGCATGTTTAGATATCCAAAAACAATATAATTTTTTTTTCACAACAAGTGTTGTCCAATTGTAGATATAAAACTTCAGAAATATTACCAAACCAATGAGAAAGCACATCATGAATTATGGTTATTGTCATATTTGCGTCATTATGAGTATTTGGGGCTGTGAAGTAAACCCTTGGCAACATTTTCCCATTGAAGACTATACAAACAACCAAGTGAAATTAAAATAAATTTTCCTCCTATAAATTTTTGGGTGTGCGAACAAAATGTGGTAGAAGTGTTTCCTTCTTGTCCATACCATCAATTATCAAACCCAAATATTTATTTAGATTATCATAACACTTCTTTTGATGCTTGTACAACTTTTTCCTTTCACTAGTTTGTTTTTCGTGATGCTCTTGAAGTGATTTGACAATGGAATCTACACATAATGTAAAATAGACATATTAATAAATACATTTTCATAGTTTATGACTACAATTTTAAAAAATAATGTTATGAATGATTGCCTCTTTCTGATCCTTGACATTTATCTCTTTTTGATTTAAGAGAAGCACATGTACTACAAATCCCCCATCTTTGTCTTCTTAGGAATACAAACATTGTTGAATTCTTTCCTCCATATCTTCAAAAAATATTGATATGTGATAAAACAACCATTTCCTTCAACACCTTCTGCATATTCTTTGTCTAAGTTGTAGATTTATTGTCTTGAGAAATTATCTGGAATATGCATTATGTCTCTATTTGGCACACACTCTCCATGCTTTGAAAATAAGTCTTGCATCCATGACATTGCAATATTTTCTAATGGCCCAAATTCTCGTTTATGATGTACTTCTGAATAAAATATGGGATATTTTTCCAAAGTTTCTTGGATTCTTGACAAATGAAAATTACCAATTGAATGAAACATTTTGAAAGCCTTTCTACAGAGAAATAAAGACTCAATATGATAATCATAACCTAACAATGTAGATTTTATGCACCCCACTAAATATGAATTTTGCATGCTTTTATTCATTGAAAAATATCTATTCCTTTTATCCAATGCAAACTTGAAATCCATATGTTTCAAGAAATAATTTTGACAACATTCACTTGAAATGAGATCATTGATAGAACTTCTTCTCGTGAGATATTTTGCTTTACCTCTTGTATAACTAGGACATCTTGGATTGATACGAAAAGGTCTACTCCTACTCCTAGATACAATATTTGTTGGCAACGTCTCCATCATTTCATCATCATCTATAAAAGTAGTTTCATCATCATAAGGAGGAATATTATCCTCACTATGATAATTTTGAACATAGTTAGGAAATTCATCACCATCATTGTTTGAAAAGTATTCATTACCATCCTCAGTTGTAGGATTTTTTTCACTACCATCATCTGTTCTTTGAAATACTGACTTGGAGAATATTATTGATCATCTTCATCCTACCCTTCATCAATACTACCCTTATAGTCCTTAGAATTAGGACTAAGTGGAAAATTTGACTCTTTATTTACTGTAAATTCTTCACACTGTGCTTTATCAATGCTACTCTCACACTCCTTAGGATTAGGACTACATGGAAAATGTGACTCTTTATTTACTGGAAATTCTTCATCCCTCCCTTTGTCACTGCTGCTCTCATAGTACTTATTATTAGGAATAAGTGGAAAATGCGACTCTCTATTTACTGAAAATTGTTCTTCCTACCCTTCGTCATTGCCGCTCTCATAGTCCTTAGGATTAGGACTAAGCGGAAAACATGACTCTCTATTTACCGGAAATTATTCATCCTGCCCTTCGTCAATATTGATCTCATAGTCCTTAGGATTAGGACTAAGTGGAAAATGTGACTCTCGATTTATTGGAGATTCGTCATCCCGACCTTCATCGCTGCAACTCTCATAGTCCATAGGATTAGGACTAAGTGGAAAATGTGTCTCTCTATTTATTTGAAATTATTCATCCTTCCTACTCTCATAGTATCAAAAAATATACAAATTTAGGTTTGGTACAATTTGGCATTAACCCTCTGATCATACCAGGTTTGAATGTGTCTTGCTTAACTTGTGTAATTGATTCACACCATAGTCAATTCACTAATGCTTTTCTAGGTGGTTTTTAGGCCCCTTTGAACAATGATCCAATTTGGTCATCCATAGTCCCATGATACCAAGTTTCATTAATCAATCCTCATATTAATGAACTACTTCAAGCCTACATCCATTTTTATGACATTAATATGACCGAGAAGTCTGATATTGCCTAGTTACATTTCACTGTTTGTTTACAATTTGTCTCTATAACTTTGCCAACTCTCAATCCTTAGCTTGCACAAAGAGCCACATCATAAGAATGGTGGTTGGAGCTGGAAATGTCACTTCTATCGCAATAGTTTTTTCTCAATTAAAAATCCATGATGAGTGTATTGCAGAATACCATCCATTGCCTCAAAAGTATTTTTCCGACTCTAGAACCTAAAATATTGTCTATTTATGATTCGAGTAGAGGACCAATCATCATACTAAGCAATAAAACTGTAGTATCCAAAATTCCTATTAGAAGTCACTCTCTCATAAGCCATGATACTTTAGACCTTAATAGTTATCTGGAAAAACGCAAGTATGAATCATCCTCTTAATGAAAATTCTGTATTGCCTCTAAGAGTGCAAGTTATGATAAAAAATTTCAAGTCTTTCCCAGACCTCAATATATCTTGAAAGAGGAACATTTAGGCCAACATGCAAAATGTCAGGAATTTTTGTAGATTGTCTCTCCGAGATATACTAAGTTCATGAGATACACACTACCTAGAGAAAACGTAGGAGATGATTTAGAAAATATTCTACTCCTAGAAATGAGACTTACGCCTAGAAATTTTGTACAAAAATTTAAATATGGGAATGCTGTAGTTGATGTGGATTTCCTACAATATAGGAAAGTGACAGATGAGAAGACCCAAGGCATTATAAGGCTTCAGACATATAACAATTATTAGCTAACATGTGTAGCACAAAATCTAGATGACCTATCACAAGAAGTGCTGAAAGTACAGTCCCATGTGTCAGGACTCCATTCTAATTTAGATGATTTGAGTCAAAAAGCCTATGAGCATTTTGATAAGTTAAAATATGTAAATATGAAGTTAGAGAAAATTATGGAAGTAGTAGTATATTTAAAGCCGATCCTAGAAAAATAAAATCTAGAGTTAGAAGAAGCACATACTACAGTAGAAGTTTATAGCCAGACATTCTAGCTAGAAGAAAAGAATATTGAAAATAAAAATACTCCCCTATTGCTCAAACAGTTCTCTATACATAATCTCGACAATTTTCAATTTGAAAATGTTATTTCATTTGCTAGATAAAAATTGGCTCTAGTTCATTCACAAATCCCAGTCTTTGATTTTCCACGAAAGAACAAACCATAAATAAAAATGGTAAAGGTAGAGGGAGAAGGACCCAACAAAAGACGCAGGAGTACAAATGGTGATAGACCAAACCAAACTTTTGAATCTAAATGGGAAAAGTGGTGTAATTCCCAGTATGGTTGTCCTAGAAAAATTCCATATGTTCCTTTAAACACTAATGAGTTCCCTACTCTTAGTCAAGCTAACATAGATCAAGCTCCAATGAAAAATCTAAACTGGAAATCTAGAAATGGAATCCTCATGGAAATCCATACTTGGAGTGAATGGGAAATCACTCAAAATTCCATTCACAGAAATAGTCTTATGGTCAGAATTAGCTTTAAGGTTAACTTGGGGTTTCCAAGGTAAATTAAAATTATGGTGGTCTAGAATGCATGAATTTGACAAGATCAATATTATGAATAGTGATAAGCGAGTCGTTGAACTTGTTAAGGTAGTTCTCCATGAGTTTTATGGAGAAATTAAGGTTGATGGCCATCATTATGCAGATATGTTCATGAGCCAAAGACTTTGTGATATAAAATAAATTCTTGAGTTCTTCTACACAATGCATGATCTTCTTTATAAGGAAAGAGACCCACATAATACAACTTATTTGAGAAAATATTTGTCTGCAATGCCTGGCGTAATCCCAGATCTTGTTAGGTCTATATTTGAAGATGAAAATATAGATATTGAAAATATTTATCTTGTAGGACTCCATGAACAAATTGTATTTACTCTATAGAAAGAATGTCTCCGAAACAAGACATCCAAATCAGTAAAGAAACAACTCAATTTCAATGTAAGTGTTTGTGATATCTATGTTGAAACTTATCATTTTGGATGTAAAAGAAAAAAGAGAATGCTAGAAAAGGACAATGTGGAAGAGATTGCAAATGTCAAAAAAGAACAAAGAAAAGCCAACCCATAATGTTTTACCCTAGGATATAAAGGTTTCGGAGACCAAGAAAAGGATACTTCAAGAGAAGACAAGAAGGCGCCCAAGGATTACAATCATGAACTTGTTTCATTTGCAAGAAGCCAGACATTGAGCAAGCAAATGTCCTTTGAAGGGTAAAAATAATTTCCAAAATAAGTTGTTTGAGATTTTTTCTAATATTTATGATTCGATTGAATGGGAGAAAGTAGACCAACCCCCACAAAATGAAGACTATTTTTTAGTTAGAGATTTAGATGAGTCAAACCCTCCATGTCCATATCTTGAAGAATCATTTTGCTCCAAATCCACCTCAAATATTGACTTCATTTCAGATGTCAAGATGTTTCATTTGGAAAATCCTGTAGACCTCCACTCTAAAATTGCATCTATACAATCTCGTATTTCTTCCCTCACACTAGGATATTTTTCCGTCTGGCACATCTCATAGAATGCATCTCAAATGATCTGAAAATGGAATGTACTTGTTTAAGGGTGCAAGGTATCCATTTTCCATAATTTCAAATGTGAGTTATACACTCAAAGTGACCTCTAAAAAGGTGAAAACTTCTTATTTCTTATACAGAGATAGACTGTAGGGGCATTCACCTGACATGTCACCTCTAAAGAGAGGATGAGTTCCAGAGGCTACCTGGCCCTCTACAGGCTCTGCCTAAAGAAATAACAAAGTAAACACTTAGAAGTCTTTGACATACACATACTTGAAGTTTGATGTCTTGCAAAATAAGACAAATAACTTTCTGCAATTGAATAGGTGATTATGTGTGTATGAAAGTTATGTATATTTGCTGTTTAACACTTTATATCAGTTTTGTTTAGCATATCATCTTCAACAAATAAAGACATCAAAATGATAAAGCTGTTCACCCCTTCTGGGCTACATCCGCTGGACCAAGCCTCTCCAACTAGGCTTGTCCTCTTGTATTAGAAATGCTACAAAGGGTAATACGAGAATATTAGTGTCTCGAAAGATAGATCTGACTGTGAATACAGAATCAAAAGATAGGAATTAGCTAAACATACTCTTTCCCAAGCACTAAACAGTGAAATTGTACCTGATACAGTACTTTCCCCAATTGGCCCTAGTGGCCCTTTATACTTGCATGGATAATTTCGAGGTGAAGATGACCTCAATGGGTTCTGAAACCTCTACCATTAGGCTCAGAAGGTCGAAAATAATAGACATAGGCTTTTGAATCACCAAAAATGGATGAACATAGCCCCCAAACAGCTCAAGCACTGAAATGGCCCTAGTGGCCCTGAAAGCTTCCCTGAAGCTAAACAGTTAGAAGAATGCCTCAATAGGAAAAACGAGCTGTAAAAATGGATTCAGAATGCTGAAAGCCTTCAGAAGTGACCTTCGTTCCACATTCAATGGCTGCACAATTCCTAATGCAACTCCCAAACTGATTTGGCTCTAGTGGCTCCTGGAACTTCCACGAAGCAAAAACACCTGCAAATTACCTCAGATGGCTGTGAAACCTACGCCAATGGCTTTAGAAGGTCGAAGAGACCCAAAAAAAAAAAAAAAAAAAAATCGTCCAAAAGGACTTTCTAAGCCAAAGTTATGGCTCATTAACGTTTCTCTAGTCTGCCCTAGAAAAAGCTCTAGATAAAAACTGGCTAATTGCCAGATAACCCCGACAAATAGGCAATTCCGCCATTTTTGGAGCGCTCCGCCAAATCCTCTGCCGGACAGACCGCCGTTTAACGGATTGTTTTAATGGCACATGTGAACGCATTTATGAACGCGCAGTTTACCTTAGATAGCGCGCCTGGACGGTCAGTGGACAAGCGGTGAACTGTGTGTTAACTCCCGTGTTTGGTGGCAATGTGACCACGTATAATCCTGTGGTGTCCATTAGTTTTGCACTGGCAGTTATGGGTTATGCCCTTGGTTTTTGGGTGACAGTCACGTTGTAGGGGGGGTTGGCCCTTAAGGGCTGGCCCCCTTCATTTCCCACCCTACACAAATCAAACGTTAACAAATGTTTATGCCGCCCATATAACAAGACTCAAGCGTGTGGTGCAACGGTAAGTCTTGGCAGTCGTTTAGGTTAGGTTGCGGGTTCGAACCACGGACTTGCCATATAACTTTCAAAACATGCGCCCATGTGCTAATGTCCTCCCCGGCCATGTGGCAGTTTTTGATTCGCTGCCCAAAAGGAATATTCACTGGAATATTTTTTTTTTTTGAAAAAATTCAAAAATTAAGAGTCATTGGGCGATTTTGTTTTTGGCATAACTTCTGCATACGGATACCGTTTTTCGAACCGTTTTCGGCGCCGAAATCACAAGGACGAGCTCTATCCGGTCATTTAGGTTCAAACTAGTTCTGAGCACTTTCATTTTGGAGCATTTTACGACACTTGGTCTTGAGCTCCTGATCAAATGGGTTTTAATTATAACATCTAAGACTTCGCAGAAATAAAGTTATAGCGAAAATCTCACGATCGCTACTTTTGGAGGATATATGAGATTTCTTTTTATAGTGTTGAGCGGGACTTCTATAGACAATGTTGGAGGGATTTTGGGAGCTTAAAAAATTATTAATTATTGACTATTCAATAACCATAATCAATGATAAATTCCATGCCACAACCCCATGGGGTTTTATCGCACTAGCTGGGGTTACTAACTTCATTCTTGAATAACTTAGAAACTGTGAGGAATTACGAGGAGAGCCATATACTGATAGAAAAATATTTTTGAGTAGAGTATTCCTATAATGGTTATGAGAAGAGAAACCATGAATGATGATGCCCAATGTGCCATGGAATTTCAGGGTTTTCCTTGGTGTTGCTTGAGTTGACATCAATGACAACCTCAGATCATCTTTAGATCAACAACCTGCCCCTTTGGCATTGATGGCAACACAAGTACTCCCCCTGCGATCAGGGCACCTCTTCCTACTACCTTCTCTCCCGCTTTGACATCAATGGCAAAGGGTAACTCCCCCTGACGCACAACCATCTTGCGGACCTGTACACACTTCCACTCCCCCTTTATTTTCTGAATAAGGAAAATCTAATGAGAACTGAGGAAAATCCCAAGCTTCTGGTGAAGATATTCAAATGATTCATGAGGTAAAGGTTTAGTGAAGATATTAGTGATTTGTTCTTTTGTACTAACATATTCAAGTTTGATATTGTTTTCAATGACTTGTTCTCTAACAAAATGATATTTGATCGGAATGTGTTTTGTTTTTGAATGTATGACAAGATTATTGGAGATGTTGATGGCATTGGTGTTATCACAGAAGATGGGAATAGGCTCACTGAATTGTACTTGAAGATCTTGCAAAGTTTATTTCATCCAAAGGGCTTTGAGTACAACAAGCTGCCGCTGCAATGTATTCTGCTTCTGTTGTAGATAACGAGATTGAGGTTTTCTTTTTGCTCAACCATGATACAAGATAACCACCTAGATAGAATGCTGCTCCACTAGTACTCTTACGATCATCAACGCTTCCTGCCCAATCTGCATCTAAAAGGGCTTGAATAATGAGATTGTTGCCCTTGGGATACCACAAGCCATATTCTGTTGTGCCCTTTAGATATCGAAGAATTATTTTGACGTCAATAATATGTGGTTCTTTTGGTGCTGCTTGGAATCTTGCTACTTGTCCAACTGCTTGCATAACATCTGGTTGGGAGGCTGTTACATATAGAAGAATACCAATCATAGATATGTACAACCTCTAGTCCACATCCCTAGATGAGTCGTCTATTCTCAATTTGCAACCTGTTACCATCGAAGTAAGGACGGGTTTGCAATATTCCATTTTGGCAATGGAAGAAAATGTTTCTTCAAAATCGATTCCTTCAACCTGTGCATGTCCTTTGCAGACTAATCTTGCCTTGTTCCTTGTAACCTATAATCCTTCTACTATTTTTCTCCTCTTGAACCTTTAATGAAACTACCATCTTGTTCAAACTACCTTCCTGTCAATCGTAAACTTGTGCCATATATTGCTGCATAGACTCCTCCTATACAAACATTAAGGAGTCAACAAGCCAGATTGTTCAAAATAGTGAGTCACCTAAAGGGCCATCTTGACTTGAGTCATTATCTGAAGCAGCTGCTAATTCCTCATGAACTTTTGCTTTTACAAATCCTGAAAGAATAACTGTTGAAACTTTGTTATTTGTTTTGTCTTCTTGTACTTGTTTCATTTTCCAGACCTTCTTATTCCTGCAATCTCGAGCCATGTGCCCATAGTTACGACACTTGAAGCATTCAATATTGTCCATAGGCGATTCCATCTGATATCTGCAACTGCGAGCACTATGGCCATAGTTATGGCATTTGAAACATTCAATATTTGGCCCATCTAGCACGTATTCTCTTTTGACAAAATCATCGTGGAACCTATCTTGTGATCCTGCAAACTTTCTTTTAGGGTTTTGCAGATAATGATTGTACTTGTCAAAAAAATCACAATCCCTAGCCATATGTCCATAGTTAGCACATAAAAATGAGTAACCATTAAATAAACGAACATACCTGGAAGATTTTTCATTCTTCTTTGGAGGTGGTGTTGTAGTTTGTTGTGGTCCTTTGTTCTTGATTGCTTTGGTCTTATTCTTTGGAGTTGCAACATTCTTCTTTGGCTTTTCACTTTGATCAACTTCCTTCTTAGAATCATCCCGCGAAGCTATGGAGCTTGTACCTTAATCAACTGGAGCTTTACCATCTTTAATTGCCTTCATTTTTTCTTCTTCATCTGTCTTATCTTATAAGTGTTCTTTTTGTGATCCTTTGAGTTTGTTGATCTCATCATGGGTTGCATCAAGTTCTTCTTGCTTTTGAGCAAGATCTTATTGAAACCATCTTTTCAAGATCTTCCTTCTTTTTTTCTGCGTCCTCAACCTATAGCTTGAGAAGAGTGGTCTTCTATACTTCTCTGTTGAGAACATGTATCTGTTCCTTTTGCTTCTCATTTTCAATCCTGAGCCTACTTATTTCTATTGAAGATGTTTCTAAGTCCTTTTTCTTTTGGTCAACAACGGATATGTATCTTTGATCAGATTCCTTCCTTTCAATTTCTTCTTCCTGCATCTATTATGTGATCCTACTAATCTCTGCAAATGTTGTGTCAATTTCTTGTTGCTTCTATTGGACTTCTCTGTTGAGGTCTCGTGTCGCTGTATTATTGATTTCTTCCAACTCCCTTGAGCTGTTGGCATAGGTTTGGACAATGTTTCCCTTCTTCACTTCCTTACGCAGCGAGACTACTTCGGCTTCTAATGCTGCCCTTTCTCGGTTACTTTCTTCCAACTTCTTTTGAAGTGACTCTTCAATACATTTGTGTTCTTCAACTTCAATTTTGAGACCTTGAATTTGTTCTTCAAGATTATTGGAACAGATCTTCTCAGCCTTGAGCTCTTTTATAAGCTTGATTGCCTCCTTAGAAAATTATTCTATGGTCAACCCTTCTTCTTCATTGTTTGATACCTCTTGTTTATTGTGCTTGGCCATAAACAATACTCTCTCATTGGCTTCTTCTTCACTATCACTATCTTCATTGGATGATGAGCTATCTTGTTTAGAGAGAAAGTTCCTTTTGAATCCTTTCTTCTTGCCAATTTTTAGTTTTCTAGTAAAGTAAGGATATTCTCCATCTAAAAAACCTTCTTCATCATCTTCATTTTCTTCACACTTGTAGGTGCAGGTCTTTTCCTTTGAAGGTTGTTTGTCCTTATTGGTTTTCTTAGATGCAGTGAACGCATTTTCTAGATGCAAAAGTACCCTCTTCTTCATCAAGTCTCATTTCATATGCTATGAGAACTCCATGTAATTCCTCTTTGCTAAGTTTGGCCATATTTGCACTGTATTTTAAGACTGATACCATTGGGTTGAATCTTCTTGGTAACGTTCTAAGAATCTTTCATAAATAGTCTTCTTGTCAACGACTCTCCTAATCCTTCCAGAGTGTTGGTTATTTCATCAATGTGTTGGAAGTATGCAGCAATGTTGTCATCTTCTTTCAATCTGAGTTGCTCAAATTTTTCTCTGTAGATTTGAAGCTTTGCTTCTTTGACATTTGAGTCATCTGCATATATATTCTCAAGCTTGTCACATGCACTTTTGGCAGTTTTACAACCCAACACCTTATGATAAGAAGATTCAATAAGTCCACTGATAATAATATTATTTTCTTTTGCATCATTTACCAAATTATTCTTACCTTGTGCATCCGCGGTTGGTGTAAATCCATTTTGAACAATATCGCATACTTCGTAACCTTGCACCAAGAGATAGACCTCCATTCTTCCTTTCCAGAGTGCATAATTATTTTCATTGAACAAAGGTACACCATTCTTGGTATGCTCCTTGAGCTCCCTTCCAGTTGTTAAACTGCTATTGAAGGAACTTGGCTCTGATACCAATATTGGAATAATGGAAAGGGGGGGGGGGGGGGGGGGGGTGAATTAGTATCCTTTCAATTAGTTATTATTATTAATATTTTAGAGCATTAGTTAATCTTAAATTATTATTAGTGTTTGTATAATGATAGCAATAAACAAAATGAACACAAATGCACACAATTTTTAAGGTGGAAACCCCCTCCGAGACAAAAACCACCTGAATGCTTTTCTAATAATTCTTTAATGTTCAACTCCAATTGAAAAGAAATCTCCAACTTCTTAGAATCTAGAAAATCATTCTTCTCAAGCTCCCACTAGATGGACGCTCCAACGCTTGAGATTCTTCAGTAGTCAACTGAATGGATGCCCCAACAACCAATGAGGTACAACTCACCCTAGCACCACCCTACTACCCTGAAGTTTTCACAGGCTTGAACCTGTTGGTGACTTCATGCACCAGCCTACCACCAGCCTACCACCCTATAGAATAATCAAAGAAGAATGGACTCTCGTACCAGGGAAAATGGTCCACTTTACAATGATATAGAATGTTGTAGAAGAAGAAGACGCACTAGACCATAACCCCAACTATGACACAACCACCTAATGATGGTCCTAGACCTCCTGACACCTCCTCTTCAACTATTGGTAGATAGACACTTGTACAACTTTTACAATGATGCTTTTATAATGACTCTGTACAATGATACTTTTACAATGACTATATGCAGTGCTATCCACTTGAAGACTTCATGTGGTGAACTTCTTGTTGCTATTCAACACCTTGATTGCTTCTCTTGTCATGCTACCCTTTCTCTTTCTTCAGAACGTTAGATTGTGCATTGGGTCTTCTCTTGATTAATATATAATACCTTCAAAAATTCTTCAAGGAAATACCCATGACATGATAATAGCAAAACTTGCCTCATCCTGCAGAGCATATGTCAGTGCTAAACAAAAAAAACAAATTAGAATAAAAAGAACCTAATGCAATTAAGAGATGAACATGCATATACAAAATATACTTACCTGGATCTTACCTCTGTTGCATCATTTTGCTGTGCCTTGCTCTTTGCTGCCCTAGAAAGTCTAGTCCTTTGCAGCCCTTGAAACACTTGATCTAGTTTTTTTTTCTTGTCTTCTAGGAGCACGATATTGAATCTGATGTATCTCTATGATTTCAGATCCTCAATATGTGATCTTTAGTCCTATAGTATCCCTCTGAGTCTTCTTTCCAATGCTATAGGTCTGACTCGATTTGGATTCTTCAAGGCAAAGTTATGCCCAATCTCTCACAATGACCTAATTATGGACTAGTTCAGTAGAGCGAAATTGTACGGAGTGCCACGTGTCATTGTTTTCTCGTTCGGCTCTGAAATTGATACATAGAAAGTTATATTCTGTGCAATATCTGCCACTTTTTACATAATTCCAATCCGCTTCTTAGAGAGAGAGTTATGACGATTTTCCCAAGGTCACCTCTTTGAGATGAAATTTGGTAGCCTGCAAAAACACTAACTTCCACAGATCATATATCCAATATAGTAAAACAAGATCTTACAATCGGTCACAATGTTCATCAGGATTTCGTCTCAAATGGGTTTTAATTTTAGCATCTAAGACTTCACAGAAATAAAGTTATAAAGAAAATTCCACGATCACCACTTTTGGAGGATATATGAGATTTCTTTTTATAGAGTTGAGAGGGGCTTCTATAGAGAATTTTGGAGAGATTTTAGGAGCTTAAAAATTATTATTTATTGACTATTCAATGAAACAATCAATGATAAATTCCATGCCACAATCCCATGGGGTTTTAGCCCACTAATTAGGGTTACTAAATTCAATCTTGAATAGCTTACAAACCGTGAGGAATTACGAGGAGAGCTATATACCGATAGAAAGATAGTTTTGAGTAGAGTATTCCTATAATGGCTATGAGACAAGAAACCATGAGTGATGATGCCCAATGTGCCATGGAAGTTCAGGGTCATCCTTGGTGCTGCTTGGGTTGACATAAATGACAACCTCAGATCATCTTTAGATCAATAGGTATTTAACAAATGATTTAGATTTTCCTCTAAATTTTCACAGAGATAACACCATGAAGCTCCAATATATCCTCTCTTATGAATATTATCCCAAGATAGAAATTTCTGGTGCAACACCAACCACAGGAAAATTTTAATTTTTGGCCAATGTGTTGATGCCCATAATTTTTGTCAAGCTGGGTCATATGTCCCAGTTCGACCATCACTAAGATATATTTTCACTTCCTAAAGATTGAATTATCCTCCTTTTCCCCCCCATCTAAATTGATCTTGATCCTCATTGAATAATATCTTTCTCTTACTTAATTCCTCTGCTAACCCCTGAACCACCTGGTCATTCTGGTTTGGCTCCTGAAATATGGTTAAGTTCCATCTTCTCCACTTATTTCTTTCCAATCCCTATTCCCAAATTGATGAACTTCTCTGCACCCCTGATTCTCCGTAAATAATTGGATGGGGCACCATTTATCCCTGTTTAACCTAGGTTGTTGTTTCTAGGCATCATCCACAAACAATGTTGCTCTTCCATTTCTGATCTCCCAAAAACAATATTTTTGTATTGTTTCTCTAGTACTCCATGCCAAATTCCATATTTTCAACCATTGAATTGAGCCTAACATGAGGACAAGGTCCTTCATAGAGAAATTATGAGCATACCTTACTCTCCAAAGATTTTCCCATCGTGTCAAACCCCCCTTTAGCTACCTCCACCATAGTTTTTCTCCACTCACTTTTTTTATTATCTCTGGATCCTGAAGACCGAGGCCTCCCACATCTTTCGGTTTACAAATTGTGTTCCAAGCCACTGATGCACATTTCCTTTTATCCTCCGCTATGCGCCATAGAAATTTCCTATGAATTTATATGATCTTTTGCAAAACCCCTTTAGGAGCTGGGAGGATAGATAACATGTAACCCATAATTTCTTGCAGAATGACTTTGGTCAACACAAGGTGACCAATCAAGTTCAAAGCCCTCACAATCCATCGTTTTACCCTATCCTCTAGGTTTGAGATAACCTTTTCCTAGTTAGATTTCTTCCATGCCTGAACCGTTAGAGGGATCCCAACATATTTGGACATGAGAGTTTTCCTTTGGAATCCTAGGATAACTGTCAAATTTCTCTGAATAGAAATAGGTATATTAAAGAAAAAGATCATGAATTTGGAATGGTTTATCTCCATACCTGAAGCTGGTGTAAAGGTGTCCATGATGAGTTTAAAAGAGTGCGACTCCTTCAATGTGGGGATATCGTGCAACATGGTATCATCAACAAACTACTGATGTGTTGTATCATAGACCCCTTCATGTAATTGGAGGCTCTATATCTCCCCCTCCTTGTTAGATGCATAGATTTCTCACCCTAGGCCTTCCATCATTATAACAAACAGTAATGGTGACATAAGATCACCTTTCCTGATTCCTTTGGAAGGGAAGAAAGGTTTTACCAGAGCTCCATTTAACAAGATTAAGAAACTGGGGGATGAGACTAGGGCCATTATCCAAGTGATCGATTGATTGTCGAATCCAAAAGCCCATAATAATACTTCCATATATTCCCATTGATCTTGTCATATGCCTTCGAAATATCCAACTATACTACCATTCCTGCCTTCCTATAGCTCTTTAAAGAGTGGGAAATCTCATGCACATGTATCACATTATCCAGGATCTACCTACCCTCCATCAACCCAGAATATTCTTCTGAGATAAGAGATGGAAGAAGCATTTTCATCCTATTGGTTGCCACTTTTGATATGATCTTGTACAACACATTATAGAGAGCTACCGGTCTAAATTTCTCAGGGGTACTTGCCTTATCCTCCTATTGTATAAGAGTGATAAATGTAGAGTTTATAGGCTTCAAGATTGTAATAGAATTCTGGGAATCCGCTACCACCACAAATACACTAGGCTTGACTATTTCCCAGCATGATTTGAAGAATACAATCATAAAACCATTCAAACCTAGGGCTTTACCATTTGACATATCATTTACGGCCTGTGCCACCTCTTCCTGATGGAGACATGCTTATTTAAATTCTTGTTATGTTCTTTCATTATAGACTTTGGAATGTGCTTGGCTGTCTTTTGGATGTTTTCTATCCTATCTATCCAAGACTCCTCTACATTCTTTTGGAAATGTTGAGCCAATACTTATTCGATATCCTAATGCGCTTCATATGATTACCCCTATCATCCTTAATCCCGAGGATTCAATTGGAGTTCCTATGCTCAATTATTGATCGGTGAAAGAATTTAGTGTTCTTCTCTCCTTCCCTGAGCCATAGTAATCGCGATTTATACCCAATAATATTTTCGTGTCTGCACCTTTCCTCCCATAGCTTAAGAAGATCTATATCCTCTCTTCTCCTTTCATCTGAATAGCCTTCCTCCATCAGTATTCTTTGTAATTCTTCCATCTTCAGTTTCAAGTCTATTTTGCCTGAAATACATTACCAAATTCCATTTTATTCCAATGCTTTAATTTAGATTTAATGTATATTAACTGGAATTGCAATAGATACATCTTAGAGCCCCTGAATGGGATCATATCATCCCACCATTTTTTGATATTTTCCATAAAATAAGTATGATCTATCCAGAATTCCTAAAATCTAAACGATCTATTTTTAGGGGTACCTAACAAAGAGATCATTAATATCACCAAACATTGATTTAAACCTCCGTAGGGGAGGAGATTGGATTCCATATATAGCCCTCTCATTAGAAAATCCTCTGAAATTAAGAATCTATCTAACCTTGATGTAACTTGATGTTCCCATCTGCATTTATTACTCCATGTGAAACTACCATTGGTTGTTTCTATATCAATTAGATTAACTTCATCAATGAACTTTTTAAAGGATTCAGAATCTCTTTCTATGGGCCTTTGGCCCCACTTATTTTCTGATAGGGAGGTTATCATATTAAAGTCCCCCCTACAATCTAGGGGAGGTGGAATTTTCTATTTCTAAGATCCTTAAGATCTTGAAGAAAACTGAGCTTCTCCTCCATCCTTTGAGAGTCGTAAAAATTCATAACTACAAATGACCCCGAGACCCCTATGACCCGCATTTCCAATGATAAGTAAGATATGGTGGCTTCTGCATCAATTAGATTCAGGACCTCAGGGTTCCACCAAGTCACCAAGCCACCCGGAGAACGTTGCACTACTACCTCCAAGAAAGTAAATCCCCTTCTTAATTTCCTACTTACTTCCATAATATTCTCTTTTGAACATTTCATTTCTTGAAGAAAACAAGATTCAACTATTCCATTTTTATATTTTTCTTAAGAATATATTTTTTTGAGGCTATTTATGCCTCTTGCATTCCATGTTATAACTTTCATTTCTAACTACCTAGATTGGGTTGCGAGATTAGAATTCTCATCTTATCTAAATTGATCAACATTGCTCCCATCTCCTTGAGAGCTACATTGTTCGACTTCCTCCCTCTATCCGTTGGATGTGTCGTGGTGCTAATATTGTTTGAGATCCCAATTCCTTAACTCTCATCTCCCTTATGTCTGCATGTGGGCATTTCTGGCCTCATAATCTAGCCTTTTCTATCATTAGGTATAGGTACTGGATCCTATCCATCTTCTCTGTTGGGATGGCTTCTAATCCCTATTTTCGAACTTGTTCCACCATAATCTGAAGGTCAATCCCTTCCCTTTCCACTATTTCCTGTAGAATGGGTCCTCTGTGCCTACTTCACTTGGGGTCATCTCAACATCTCCTTTGAAGTCTTTATACAAATATGGTATGTCCAAGTTTTTTACAACATCTTCTAATAGCTGCAAAATTTCTTCCTCTATACCTTCTGCCTGCTCCTCAATTTTATCTTATTTATTCCTGTGAGTTTCTAGATTTTCTTCCGACAATACTCCAAAACTATTCCTTGAAGCTATTTTGCCTCCTTGATTCCTTTGTTGATGTCTTCAGTTAGTGTGTCCCCTTATATTTGGTCTCACAAAACCTTAAATATCCTTTTGTTCTTGTTCTTTCCCCTGTTCCTTAGTTTTATTCAGAGGGCATTCCCAGTTTAGGTGTCCGTATTCATGAAAAATTCTGCACTTGAAGGGGATCTGCTCGTAATCTATCGATTGTAACCATATTTCATCCCTGAATTCCAGTTTGATTGCTTCAGGAAGGGTGCTTGAAACATTCATTTCCACACATATATTTGTATACGATGTATATCTTCCCTGTAGCATTACATCCGATATCTTAATAAAATTTTCCAATGTGTCTCCTATGAGCTTTAGGGTAGAAGGTAGCTAATAGTCAAGCGGTAATTAATACAACCTGACCCAAGTTGGAAGTCTAATAAAATTCTCCTTTTCTGGAGTAAATTTTTCCATCCACGGGTGCATGTATAGACCTGTTGATGCAAAGAAGTAGGGACTGCCATCAAAGATTCAGTATCTATCCTCCATACTCACAAAGACCACAATAAAAAACCCTTTAGACCCCAGATGCAACTCAATCTCCCCATGTAGTTGCCAGTGGTGTTTGATCTAGTCGCATAATGTTTTTTATGTCGGCGAGAGGCCCATAAATTTACTGATAATAGCATACGATCACATGCGATCCCTAGAGGCTAGAGTCTCAGGATCTATGATTAATTTCATTGGGATTACCACTGTTTTGGGCTTACAAGACCCATCCTAGTGGTCCCTTTTGACTTTTGTTGTTGATCTGCTTGATTCACTGCAATACTTCTGTTCTCTTCTCTTCTCTGACCATTCTTGTCTTGAGTACCTGCTCCAACCACTCCTTAGCTATTACCTGATGCACCGTCAGCTGAAAAATTGAAACCTACCTTGGATCCCTTTCCTTTGTCTGTTACCACATTACGATAGGAGGGAGCCTCGCTCCATACCCCTCTAAACACCATCTGATTCAAAGCCTAGCTACACATGCATAAAAACCCTTGCTTTGGTTTGCTCCTCGATCCTCAAAACATAATATCTAGAATTTAATTATATTAGGACACTATGTTTATTAATAGTACAAATGCAATGTTTCCCTGTGATGGCCACATTACATATTAGGAATTCAAGAAGTATAATCAAGAGCATGCAATTATATTAGGACACTGTGTTTATTAATAGTGCAAGTTTGATATTTACCTATGATGGCCACATGAGTATCTCCCTCACCTACATAATACTACTATTTTGTGATGGTTGTGCATATCAACTAGTGTTTTGCATAATAATAAGTAAAAACATGATGTAAGTTCATTACAAATTTTCTTGAAGGGTGGTTTCATGTGTGTGTATATTAAGTGCACACTAAAAGAAGTTTACAAAGAATATGAAAAAAAATGGGATGGGATTTGAAAAATAGTTATGGATAAAAATTAACAATTGATATTAATTTTGTACCAAAATTGAGGGATATGTGGAGGATATCGGAGCACTGTAAGGGAGTTTCATGTTTCTTAGTTGGATTTGACCATGCATTTTAGAAGATTTCAATGGTATGGATATTGAGAACTTCAGTTTTGAAGTAAGGATTGAGTTCTAGTTGGTATAATATTACTTAGTGAGGGTTGAAGGTTTCCTAATATCTTATTGAGAGGTAGGTTGGGGGGACAGTTGTCCACCAAATTCTATTTCCCATATTTGTTGCTATTACTCATTGTTGTTTTGTTGGAGTTGGTGGATGTTGGTTTGATATTGATCTCTTGTAATTTATTCCTTATCTTCTCTTTCCAAAAAAAAATAATCCCTATTTTTCTGGTGGATAAATGTATTTAAGTTCAAGTAGTTTTGTTATTTTTATCACTATATTTTATAATAGATGCGTTGATTCTTAGATATTTTTAATGCAATAACCTATCATTTCAAATCTCATTAATTACTTATAGGTAATTATGGATATGATGTATATTTTTGGTTAAGATAGAAATGATGCATCATTATTAGTTATTGTTGTAGCATTAAAGTCAAATTTTGATTTTTAAATAACCATGTGTATTCCAATGGACAACTCATCACAACAGATCTATTAAAACAAATTGAAATCTATACGATGAAGGGTTAATGCCTTAATATTTCAGTTCTATTATCATTGTTTTGTTGTTTATGCATGTAATAGATAATATGAGAAAAATAGAGAATAGGTAAATGCAATCACTTAGAAACCATAATGAACACCAAGATATGCTTTGGGAAATCATTTTGGGAGAAAACCTCGTTGGAAGGTGAGGTTGATCTACTTTTATCTAGAACGAAAATGATGCAAATATAAAGGATAATGCACTCTCTATGAATTCACTTGACATTTGTGGCCTGTGGGTCACTATAGAACACAAACCACATCCGTTATGCTCCCTCTCTATCCACAACTAGCTACTCTGCTCTATTATGAAACAAAATGCAAGAAAATGGAATGGAACCCCTTTTCTTCCTAGTGGCCCAGTTATAACACAACTAGATATCCAATTGGGGGTTGAATTTGACCCATTGGACCTCAACATGAGCTACAACTCAACCCTTCTAGAATATTCTTCATAGTTTCATGTGGTATCCCCCTTTTCCATGAGTAACAAGGGCTGATGTTGCATCCTCTCAAATGATGGTGGTCAATCACAATAATTCAACTTCTAGGAGGAAAAACTTTTACATCCAAACTTCGATTGGCACAATTATTACACCATTGGAAAGGTATTCAAGTGTAGAAAAATGTCACAGGGTTTAATGCTTAAGGAGGAAAGATTTAATCCAAAAAAAATCATTTAAGGCCTCAAACTATTTCCAAAATGTTTCAGGCCCTAATTCTCTAAACTAGATCATGTTAATAAAATTGTTCCTATAAGTTGATTCCTTCAAATTTTCCTCTTCAAAAGTATTGAGATAGATGAAAAATTATATAGTGATCCAATCTGGATCACAATTTCCAATTTTGGGAGGATTTTGGTCCCCCAAATATTTCCTAAATGAGATGAGGAAAATTTTCCTCTACCTTCTCCCTATAGTACCATTTAGCCTTGCTTGGAAGTTGTCCTTTCAACCGAATATGCTAGTGATCATGCTACCCCTGTCTTTTAGTTCTAGACCTCTTTTGAAAAATCGTATCCTTTGTCAAATCTACCTGAGCATCTTGTACAAAATACTCTATGGAAGGTAGGACCTCCTCCTCCTCCTGGTCCAACATGGAAGGATAATAGAGTTTTATATTTTCCACATTCACCACTGAGTAAATGTACATGTATGGGGGTAGATTGAGTCTGTAGGAATTATGTCCCACCTTTTCTAGTATGTGAAAAATGCCATATCATAGAGCCTTTATTTTCTTACCAAGACCTTGTAACCTCTCCTTATTTAATTGTAGCCATACTTAGTGTTCCTCTCTAAATGATTTCTCTATTTTGTGTTGATAATTCTCGGCCTTATAATTTTGTTGTGACTTCTTCAACACCTCCTGTACTGATAAGTGGATCTACCTAATATTCTAAAAAAAAATTACGCTCTTAAATAATCCCTTGTGAGATCCTCCCTCACTCCTTGTTGTCCATATACACCATCTAAATGTGATGGTGGAAAATATCCAAAACAAGTCTTAAATGGTGACTTACCAGTTGAAGTGTGGATTGCTCTGTTGTAAGAGTGTTGTATGTAGACTAGATTGCCATCCCAAGTCCTTAAATGCTTATGATTGTAACCCATCAAAAGTTATATCAAAGTCTTGTTGATTTTTTTTTGCTTTTCCATTTTTTGGTTGATGGAATGTTGTACATCTCTTCAATTTTGTGCCCATCTTCTCCCACAACATATTCCAAAATGCACAGAGAAATATAATGTCCCTATTTGAAATGATGCTCCTTACACACTTAAGGTTTTTTTGGCTGGTATTGTTAATCATTGTTGGAAGATCCACAGATATGGTAGTTTGGGTCTACGTTTCGAAACCTCCTCGGTATCATAAAATGCACCCATACATGTTCAAAGAATAAGTATGCTGCTTTTACTTCCCTAATGGTATTTTTATAGGACATGAGATTGCACATCTTTCTGAACATGTCAATTACCATGAACATGTAATCATGTCCCTTCCTGGTTATTGGTAAAACTACCACAAAGTCTAGGGAAATGATTTCCCAAGAAAAAGTGGGTACAAGTAAGGCATGGTATAGACCTTGTTTCCTATTACTAGATTGTTGGTACAAAAAAACATACATCCTCTTATAAACCTAGCGACATCTTCTTGCATCTTGGGTTAGTACACATACCTATGCAAATTGACAATTGTCTTCCCAACAAAAAATTGCCCTACAACCTTGGAGATGTGAGGCTCTCTAATCAGCAACAATCACTCACATTTAGGAACAGATAACTTGTATATAATGTAGAGTAACCCATTCTAGATACGATAATTAACAATGCTTCCACCATCATCCACATGAATCTACCCCTATAGCTGTTTATCCACCTCCCTTAAGTCCTCATCCTCTATATATGACTCTCTATGTGCATTAGGGGTGAAAGGCTCAATGTGAATTAGGGTTCCCAAAGCTATGGTTTTTTATGTGGGTGGTCTTGAAAGCATGTTGGAAAACGTATTTGTGCTACTTTTCTTATACTTTATCACTAAATGGAACTATTGTAAAAAATCCATCGACTTGTAACGTTTGGTTTGTTGTAACTTACTTTGGGCTTGTAGGTATTGTAGTGGCTGGTGATCTTTGTGGATGGATTTCTCCTTTCTCATCAAATAGTGTTTCCACTTTTTATAGCTTGTACTAGGGCATAGAGCTCTATGTCATAGGTAGGGTAGTTGAGAACCAACCCATGAAACAATTCAAAATGCTAGCATACAAACATTCCTCCTTGCATCAAGAATGCTCCCATAACATATTCACTTGCATTTGTCTCTGCCTTAAAGGGATGCTACAAGTTTGGTAATGAAAAAATTGATGCTTGATTGATTTTATTCTTCAAATCTTCAAAGTCCTTCTACTGAGTATTCCCTTATTGTAAACTCTTGCCACTCATTGTTATGGCATGGAGTGGTGTGACTACTACTAAAAATGAAGCTATGATTTTTCTCAGTTATTATGCTAATTCAATTTGTCCAAGGAATTAAATGAAAGGAAGGAAAGGAAGTGAAACAAAAATATAATAGAAAGCACAATAAAGTGGTGAAAACCCAACTTCTATTAATAAGTGAAATAACATAATATTGTAGAACACAAACTTCCTACAATGGTGGTAGCTATCTCTGAAGAGAGAGAGAGATGGGAACTGCATACATTTTGAAAAGCTATTACCTCATACCATAAAGAAAGAACTTTAGAGGTCCAAAATCTAAAATAATGGTATGAGGTAATCCAAAATTAACTCAAACACACTAAAAAAGAGTTTAGTAGTGGCTTCAACTATGATACTCTTCTTGCGTGGTGCAAAAATGGAAAAACAAAGAATTGTTAATATGCATGGTGGAGGGAAAACCTGAAATGTAATCCATGGATATTTACTCCCAAGACTTTTCAAGTGTAGGTAGAGGAGTGTACAACCACTAGTTATTTATTTCTAGTTTAGGAATGGCATAATCAGTGCATGATTTGATATATTGATGGACATCCTTTTGAATCTTTGGTTAATAGAAATGCTTCTTAAGTACTACTATTGTCTTCTCCAAAACAAAGTGAACTTCCATTCAACTGTGATGTGCCTCTTAAATAAGATTGGCATGCTCACTTGAAGGAACAAAAAGGTGGCCAAGGTAGCACAAGAATGCATCTTGGAGGTGGAAGTGTTTAACTCGTTTTTTTGTGACCAATGTCTAGTACGTGATAACGAAGTCAGATTCATTGTTGTATAAGTCTGGCCACTTATAGGTCTCACACTCAATAGAGATAAGAATTATGGTTAACGCTATAACTAGGGGCCAACCGAGGAAATCTACAACATGATTGGTGCTACCCTTCTTATATTTGATGCTCAAGTGAAATAGTTGTAGCTATGAGGACCATTTCTAATGGTGTTCATTTTGTAACTTTCCTTATGTCTGCATGAATTGCAAAGGCCTATGATCAATGTGGATGATCATCTCCTTACCTAGAATATAATGCTCCCACTGTTGGCATGGCTACAAAATGGAGTACTTCCCCTTGTTATAAGTGGGTATCTTGAGATAGTACTACAGAGTGTTTCATTATGATAGGCCACAAAATGTCCTTGTTGAGTGATGAGTGCACTTATAACATAGTTAGAGGTATCTATCTCAATTTCAAATGGTTGTTGTAGGTCAAGTAGGTGAGGACTAGTGTAAAGCAAAGGAAATGATTTAGATCCTCAAATTCTTTCTCATGTGACTTAGACCATGGAAACCTTTCTTTTTGTCCATCCTTGGTCACTTAAGGGCTAAGCGATATGAGAGAACCCCAACATGAACCTTTGGTATAAGTTATCAAGGGTCGAGAAGCTATAGAGCTCTATTAGAGTTGTTGGGGATAGCTAATCCTAAATTAATTGGATCTTGGTTGGGTCCACATTCACCCCATGTTCATCCACAATGTATCCCAAATATTGAATTGTATGCATGCCAAATGCTAATTTCTCCATATTGGCATACAACTTATGTTGTTGCTAGGTGCTTAGGACCCATTGAATGTGCTACAAATTCTCTTCCTAGGTTCTACTGAATATGAGGATGCCGTCTACCCAATGGGGGTGAGGAACCTGATGCAAGAAGCATCACGTGGCTCATGCTTGTAAAAGATTGGCATAAGGGTGGAGGGTCGGCCTCCTCTCCCTCTCAAATCACCTGGCATATGGGGAAGATTTATGGCATCTGTGTGAAATACCTTAGTGCCTCAACTAGTGTGGGAGGTAATGATATGACACAGGATGGGTTATGGCGAATTCATTTAAGTTGGAGTTGCAATATGATTTCACGTTCCCTATTGGTATTCTTCTTGTTGGAGAAGGAAGCGTTGCCAGTTTTTCTGGGCATGGTGGAAACCCTAGAGTTTCTTCCCAGACTCTTAGCTTTGGAGGTTAGTATCCTTCTTGTTCCAGGGGTGGTATCCCGTGTTTTTCTACGCATGCACAATGTGACTTTCGGAGGTGCTGACTAATTTGTATTTTTGGTTCA
Organism: Pinus taeda; assembly: GCA_000404065.3. Classification (NCBI taxonomy): domain Eukaryota; kingdom Viridiplantae; phylum Streptophyta; class Pinopsida; order Pinales; family Pinaceae; genus Pinus; species Pinus taeda. The sequence goes on from APFE031377116.1 coordinate 37,810, forward strand.
TTTGGAAATTGGAAGTTGTGGGTTATTGGTTTCTTGGAGGTTGGTGGAGGTGGTATAGTTGGCAGTACTTTTGGGGGTGGTGGTGGCTCTGTGCGTGGCACTCCTTCATAGGCTGTTGGGCCTATAATTGGGCCGCTCTGCTTCTCAGTTTATGGTTTTCTATGTGTTATGGGGTGAAGGGAGTTGGGTCCTTGAAGGTCATCATGGTTTCCTGTTGCTGGTGTGGTTGGGGATGCACTCCTTGAAGTGCTTCGGGTAGGGTAAGGTATTTCTCAGCCCTTATTCTTTTGAATTTTCAAAATTACAGTGAGTTTATGTGCCAGAGTGTAAGGTGGCAAGATTGGTGGGTGGTGGAAGTTTGGTAGGTGCATGTCGCTGCTTCAGGGAGGGAAGTGCTAAATCTCAACCTTGCGTGCATGGTTGGAGGTTTCAGCCTTAGGCAAGGCGGGCCTGGTGGTCAAGGATCAGGAATGTTTGGAACGCTACCGATGGTTACTGCGTTCTTGACTCTAGTATTGACAGTGCCATTGCTGGTCTAGCCAGTATGCACCCATCTCCACGAAGAGGGTGGTCCTCCCTCCCAACAAATCCTAACTCGACTAGATGCGAGGACCCAAAAATGCAAATATAATATTTGGACTGAGGAGTGGAGGTGTTAGGGGCTCATCGGGGTGGTAAGACAAGGGGGCGCTCCCAGCGAAGGGTGGCGGTGTGCGAGGTGGTGACTCAGTGACATGGTGTGGGGGGTAGTCCCAGTAACCACATCGAAGTAGTGGTGTATGGCATGGTAGCATGGGAAGGCATGAGTCTACAGGGCATTCGACACCTCGTGTGGGGGAAATTTAGCATTCCTGTTTGGAGAATTATCGCGAGCTGATACAATCCTTGCTGGAGCGTGTTGGGAAAAATACTAAGAGGGGGGATGAATCGGTATTTTAAAATCTCTTTGATAATAACTTTATTTTCTGAAATGTATACGTGACTTGACTGAGCCCAACTAGCATATATACATGACTATTGTAAAATAAACTAGCGTATGCTTAGTAAACTTGTAAAACAACTAATCCTTTATCTGTTAAATTTTGAACCAGAATGTAAGAGATTTATCAGGTATTTGATAATCAGTAAACAGGTGCAGTAAGAACATAATAAAGTATCACACATAAGTAAACACACATGAACACCAGGATTTAAGGTGGAAACCTAATGTGGGAGAAAACCACCGCTATTATCGTCTCAGTCTTCAAAACTTATTAATATCAAAAAATTCTTACATTCTTGTATTGATACAGAATCATACTAGTACAATGGCACCCACCTGCTGAAGGCTACAACCTTCACTCGTTTTCCAACTCCTACTGGAAGTGAGCTCCAACCCCATGATTTGATCACCAGCTATTACTGGTAGGAAGCTTCGACTTCCTCACTGAAGGCTCCAACCCTCAACAACATCCATGGACCACGTTTCATAAAATTTTCAGAATGGATCCAATATCAACACTTATGTTCAATCATCATTGTAATACAATCATCAATCTATGACATAATCAACCAATCACTAAAATCCAAACAACTGACACTTAATCAAAATTCAACCAATCAACAGGAATAATTAGACCACTGTAACCAATACAAAGAATGTAACTCAAAATACTGCATCAACACATAGAATCAACTGTAACCATGATCATTCATTTGCCAAAATGTATACGCTACTCCACTTAAGGCAACCCGTGTGCATACACGCTTTTTTGTAGAGAAACTCGTGTACAAATCTTAAATAATGAGAAAAGAAAACTTGACCACTATAATTTTGAAAAGGAACACTGAATCATACTTAGATCTACTGCGACACTCTAAACCAATCACATAAATGTCTCTGATCTTCAATCACAATCAGCAAGTAACATTAACATTCTTCAATCAATTCATAACCACATTCAACTTCATCATTCCATCAGATCTACTTCAAACATTATCACTCAACCCAGATCAATCATGAGGACATCATTGACAGAAAGTAGAGAAGCAACAACACTGATCAAATTGATCAGTCATTTATGAACATAAATCCCTTACTTCATATATGTGACTTTGCAGAAGTGAACCCGCGTGTATACATGTTTTTCTTGAAACCAACCAGCATATAAATTTGCAAATTTTGACCTAAAATTGCGCATCTCTTCAGAACTTCAGAAAGACCTAGATCATAATAATCAAAGATAAAAACATGCATTAGTACTTAGATCCAATCAATCCTTGAACATATCATACAATGAAAAGTCATCTCAGGTCTCATGATCCTGATCCATCACTGTATTCATCGGTGCATAATTATTTTAGATTCATGGGACAGTTATGGTACTTACAATGCAAATATACTTCAGATTGAAGTATTCATCAAAAACCATTTTACTTGCACACTTAGCCCTTTGGTCTTCACTTCTTTATATAGTTTAGCCCTCATCCAATACCATGGGTCAAAACAACATTAGTGCCAGTGGTAATCTTTGACAGGGTCAATATTCGTTGTCGTGCTCATTAATATGGGCCAATACCATCATAAGGACCCCTGGTATTTAGAATACCATGGTACAAAAACCATACGCTAATTTTCTTCACTGAACTCACATGCATATGCGAATTGGCTTAACATAACCCACATATAGTTCTTGAGCTTGCAACTTTATCATTCCTTTGAACTGATTTCTCTGAACTGTCATGCATTCTGTCACATCTGTACTCATTCTAGTATTCTGTTGTATTCATTATGTCACCTCTGAATTGACCCATGAATTCTGTTACAAGTGAGTTGCTATTAAGGACAAAACATGCATCATAATGCCAACAATCTCCCCCTTTGGACTTGATGGCAAACACCTTGGTGTTTGGTCACCACAACCTGCAAATAACATCAAGCCAAGTACCAAGATTTTCAAAACATCAAGGTATTCTTCAAACACCAAGAAACTCTCCCCCTTTGACATCAAGGGAAAAGGGACGACCAATGTCAAATGAGGACTTCCATATATGAACTGCTGAATATGAATATTGATCATGCTCCCCCTGAGTGCATGTCGAAATATCTGATGGATGTAAAATGAAGTACATGACTCTATGAACCAACTGAATATGACCTTCCTATCACCAATGACCTATACTTACATCAATCACCCAACCAAGTGGGATTACATATTTGACATCATCTCAAAAGAATATGACAATTATTACATCATAGTTCTTTACATGACCTTTACATCAAATGATATACATGATATTTATAAGAAAGACCAAAAGATCTTAAAAGTAGCATAATTTAGCAACCAAAATGCCAACAATGCATTATATTTTGCAAAGCTAATGCTCCCCCTGAACTTGTGCTACCTGTTCATTTTCAACAACTCATTCATCAAAGCATCTTCATCAACCAGATGAATATCAATGAGAAAACATAACTCAATAGCATATCAACGGACTTTACCCATCAACACCAGACCAATAAAAATCAATTCATAGCTGTCAAAAGCATGTCAGAGGCCGATCTTGAGTCTATCCCACTATTTTTCTATAAGAGAAAAACATACACAATTGTCTGCAAAGAAACTCACGTGTATATGCGACTATTCTTTATGAAACCTGCGTATAGCCAACAGCCTTATGAATTTTCACCTGTAAACTGAGAAGGCTGATTTTACAACAAGATGAGACAAAGACAACTCCCAGTTTATGTCTGAGATATTCAAATGATTCTCTAGGAAGAGGTTTAGTAAATATATCAGTAACTTGTTCTTTGGAGGGAACATACTCCAATTTAACCTTTTTCTCAAGCACTTGTTCTTGTAGAAAGTGATACTTAATAGGAATATGCTTGGTATTGGAGTGCATAACAGGGTTTTTTGAAATACTAATATCACTTTTATTATCACATAGGATGGAGATGAGTGGAGAACATTTGATTTGTATATCCTGTAATGTTTGCATCATCCAGAGAAATTGTGTGCAACAAGATGCACCATCTACATATTCTGCTTCTGCTATAGATAAGGAAATGGAACTTTGTTTCTTGCTGAACCAAGATACCAATCGGGGCCCCATGTAAAAATGCACCTCCACTAGTGCTTTTCTAGTCATCAACATTTCTAGCCCAATCTGCATCTATGTATGCATGAAGTGTAAGATCTGCATATTTAGGATACCATAGAACAAAATCTTGGGTTCCTTGGAGATATTTGAATATTCTCTTTACTGCCTGAAGATGTGATTCCTTTGGATTTTCCTGGAAACATCCAACAATCCAACTGCATGCATGATATCTGGTCTGGTACTTGTTAGATAAAATAGACTACCAATCATAGACCTGTACTCTGGTTGGTTTACTGCAAGAGAATCACCATTAGAACTGAGGCTACATCCTGTCACCATGGGAGTACATATAGGTTTTCATTCTTCCATCCCATACTTCTTTAGAATTTGTTTGAGATATTTTGTTTGTGAGAGAAATATGCCATATTTTTCATGTTGTGCTTGTAGACCAAGAAAATAGGTTAGTTCCCCAAGTAAAGACATTTAAAATTCTTGTTGCATAACAGAAGAAAAGTTTTGACTCATAGATTCTTCATTACTGCCAAAAATGATATCATCAACATGTTGGGCATTGGATAAACCAACGCTCCCCGTGTGTTTCGTGACATGGACTAACCACCTCTCGTGGATACCTATCTCTGGCGATGCGATTGTTGACTAACACTTGCAGGTTTTGGTCTAACGACAATCATGATTCCCAACAAGTGGTACCAGAGCGTAGGTCATGAGTTCGATACACACCCGGCTCGCGTTAGGGGGGAGATTGTTGGGCATTGGATAAACCAATGTTCCCCATGTGTTTCGTGACATGGACTAACCTCCTCTCGTGGATCCTTATCTCTAGTGATGCGATCGTTGACTAACACTTGCAGGTTTTGGTCTAACGACAATCGTGATTCCCAACACAACATAAACAACAATAATTAGCACTTTATCATCCTCAATTTTTGTGTACAAGTTGCTGTCTGCGGATACTTTTGTGAAACCTTGTTGTTGAAGATATTTGTCAAGACGATAATACCATGCCCGTGGAGTTTTCATACAAGGTTTTCATCATTCCCCAAAATGAATCCTTCTGGTTGTTCAATATATACTTCTTCTTCTATATCTCCATTAAATTAGGCAAATTTTACGTCCATTTGATAAACTTTGAAATTTCGAAAACTTGAAAATGCAAGAAACATTCTTATGGCTTCATGTCTGGCTACTGGTGCAAATGTTTCTTCAAAGTCTATAACTTCTTGTTGAGCATAACCTTTACAAACAAGTCTAGCTTTGTTCCTAATGACTTCTCCATTTTCATTCAACTTATTTTTGAATATCCATTTTGTCCCTATAACATTTTTATCATGAGGCCTTGGAACCAATTCCCAAGTATCCTTCTTTTCAATTTGATCAAGTTCTTCATTCATGGCCTTAACCCAACATTCATCTTTAATAGCTTGATTTAAATTTTGTGGTTCAATGGTGGAGAATAAAGTTAGATAACTAGAAGATCCTACAAGAGTTCTTCTTGTTTGTACCCCAGATTCCTTTTCTCCTAGAATTTGAGTTTCTAGATGATTCTTTTGAACATACATGGATGGAGCCTTTTCTTTGTCTGATGTATCTTATTTTGTTCATTCATTAGTTTCTTCTTCTATATCGTTGCGACTTGATGTGGGAAAGCATTCATCATCATCATCCTCTTTTGCTGATGTTACCTGTTTGGGCCCTGCGCATGCTTCATCAATCACAACATCAATGCATTCAACAATTTTCCGAAGTATCTTATTTTAACATTTGTATCCTTTACTTCTAGATGAGTAACCAAGAAGTATTCCTCCATCTACTCTAGCTTCAAACTTACCAAGTTTTTCATCATTATTTTTGATGAAACATTTGCTTCCAAAAACTCTAAAATGATTTACAGTGGGAGGCTTACCATACCAAAGTTCATACATATTTTTATCACTATTCACACGAACATGGGCCTTGTTGAGAATACTTACTGCAGTATGTGCAACTTCACCCCAGAAGGTGTCAGGAGTTCCAAACTCATCAAGCATAGCACGAGCCATTTGGTGAACAATTCTATTCATTCTTTCTGCCACGCCATTTTGTTGAGGAGTTTTAGCTAGAGAAAATTGTCTTTTTATGCCATGTTGTTCACAAAAATCAAAGAATTCATCTGATATGTACTCTCCTGCTCAATCAGATTTGAGACATTTGATTTTTAGATCTACTTCATTTTCAACTAATTCCTTGAAGACTTTAAATTTATCAAATTCTTCATCTTTGTGTTTCAAAAGATCGATCCAACACATTCTAGAAAAGTCATCAATGAATAAGATATAGTATTGTTCTACACGAGGTGACTTTTTCCTTACTGGTCCACACAAATCAATATGTATAAGTTCAAGAGGCTTACTTGCTGATCCTTATTTGGCAATGAATTGAACTCTGATTTTCTTACCGAATTGGCATGACTTACATATGGTACTTTCTGGTATGGTGATGTAGGGTAGATCACGAACAACTTTGAGCTTGCTTGATTTTAATATTTGAGAGAAGCTTAGATGTCCCAACCTTCCGTGCCATAACTAGTTTTCTTCTGCCTTTCCTATGTAACATTGTTCTTGGCCACCTTTCAATATATATATATATATATATTTCTCGGGGTTCTTGTTCCTTTTATTATGGTGTTTTGTGTGTCAAGTTCACGAACCACACATTCTTGTGATCGAAATACCACCTCATTTCCTTGATCACACATTTGGCTAACACTTAACAAGTTATGCTTTAATCTATTAACATACATAACATTACCAACTTTAACTTTTTCTTTTAGAAAAACAAAGCCTTTACCCTTAATGATAGAAGGTGAGTCATTTCCAAAAGTGACATTCTTTTCTTTCTCTAAAGCATTGTATGAAATAAGTTTATCTTTATCACCTGTCATGTGTTTTGAGCACCCACTATCAATGCACCATTGATTTTCTTGTCCTTCTACAAACAATGCTATGCCACAGCTTCTAGACAATAACTCCTTCCTAGTTGCTCCTTTTGATATGTTGGCTGTAATTTGCTCCTGATTCAAATTCTTCATGTCCAAAGTTATTGGAAACTGAGCATTCAATTTCATCTATAAGAGGTGAGAAGATATTATAAGAGTTCTTCTTAACTCCTATCTCATTCCTTTATTTTCTTGCTTCTCTAGTCATGATAGTTTTGTATGCAACGCATTGAGCAAACTTATGACCAAAATTATGACATGAGAAACATTGTCCATTAAAGAAGAAATTTTTGTGACCATAGAATCTTCTGGTGTTGTTTACCTTTTGGCTGGAGCTTCTATTGTTGTTCATCGATTGGAGTGAACATGATTTACCTGTGGAATGCCTTTATTCTTTTGCTGAGGACTGAATTTTTTCTCGCTGTGTTTTGCTGCATTACTAAAGCTTTGCTGACTAATTTTTGTTGTATTACTAAAGCCTTGCTGACTGGTTTTTGCTACATTTAGATAGCTTCTAGTGGTGGCTGAAGACTTTTCTAGTTGAGATGTTTCTCTAGTGTATATAAGACATGTCTTCATAAGAGGAGAGCGTTGTACCTTGATAATTTCATCTAAGGTTTCAGATCCTTTAGCAAATCTAAGATTCAAAGTTTTTATTTTCTCAAGTTCCTTTCTTAGACTTACTACTTCACATTCTAACTTCTCATTATGCTTTTCTTTTTCTATGAGTTGATCCTTCAAAGTTTCTATGGCTACTTTATTTTGTTCCAAGCAAATTTTGAGTTGAGTAATTACTTCAAAGAAATATTTTTCTTCTAATGCATCCACAAATTTATCATTAGACTCACTAGTATTTTTCTCAAAAGCCATGAGTAATTTAAGATCTTGATCAGATTCACCTTCTTCACTATTTGACAAGCCATCACTATATTCATGAGTATAATAACTTCTTCTACTGTCAAACCGTCTCCTATTACTTTTTGCAGAATCCTTCCATTTGTCATGGTTGTCTTTATGAGGACATTTAGCACCATAATGACCAACTCTACCACAAGCAAATCATTTGAAGGGAAGCTTACCTCTGAACCTTCCGGTGCCCAGTTGAAGTTTCTTTACAAAGTTTACCTCATCTTCTTATGATATGTATCATGATTCCTTGTGTTCCTCCTTTTCTTTTCCTTTTGCAGATGCTTTGAATGCGGCTTCTCTGACTTTTGAAGGACCTCCTTTTCTCATTTCAAAAGAAATCAGGATCCCATGAAGTTGAACAACAGTAAGAGTTCGCAGATCTTATTTCTTTTCAATGGTAGACTTTTGACTCAATTTTAGGAGTTAGAGATCTTAAGATTTTCTCTACTAAAGTAGTGTCCTTTATTTTTTCACCTAGATATTTCATGTGATTTACAATCTCATCTATACGTAGAAAGAAACTGGAAATACTTTCATCATTATGCATTCTGAGAGTTTCATATCGAATTCAGAGAGTTTGGAGTTTAGCACTTTTTACCTTGGTATCGCCTTCATAGCTTTGAATGATTTTGTCCCATATTTCTTTTGTTGTGTTTAGCTGAATAACTTTGACAAATCATGATTCGGTCAAACTTCCCAATAAAGCATTAACAACTTTGGTATTCCTTTCATACGTCTTCTTTTCTGTTGCATATGTGGGAACTATAGCTAGATATTGGTAGCCTCCTTCCACAATTTCCCAACATATGCTCCAAGAGATTGAAGATAGGATCTGGTTCTTGTCTTCCAATATATAGAATTATTTCCATTGAAGAGTGGTGGTTTGATAGATTCTGATGCGTCTTGATTACTCATCTTGTGAGATCTTCCTTCAAGCGATCAACCTTATTTTGAAGGACCCACTTTGATACCAATTGTTGGGAAAAATACTGAGAGCAGGGGTGAATTAGTATTTTAAAATCTCTTCAATAATAATTTTATTTTCTGAAATGTATACGCGACATGACTACGCCGAACTAGCATATATACACGACTATTGTAAAAGAAACTAGCGTACACTTAGTAAACTTGTAAAACAACTAATTCTTTATCTGTTAAACTTTGAACCAAAATGTAAGAGATTTATCAGGTATTTGATCAACAGTAAATAGGTGCAGTAAGAACAAAATAAAGTATCACACATAAGTAAACGCACATGAACACTAGGATTTAAGGTGGAAACCCAATGTGGGAGAAAACCACTGCAACTTTCCTCTCAACCTTCAAAAATTATAATATAAAAAAATTCTTACATTCTTGTACTGGTGTAGACTCATACCAGTATGCAGGCACCCACCTGCTGAAGGCTATAACCTTCACTCATTTTCCAGCTCCTACTGGAAGGGAGCTCCAACCCCCTGATCTAATCACCAACTACTACTGGAAGGAAGCTTCAACTTCCTCACTGAAGGCTCCAACCCTTGACAACAAAGCAGTTGGAAACAGATGAATGGATCCGAAGAGAGGAGTATGCTAAACTAGTAGCCACCTTGGAAAAAATGCACTACTTCTAGTGCTAGGTTCGAGAACGAGTGGTGGTGGTCTGGCGTGGACAAAACCTGCTATTGGAGAAGGTGGAGAAGTTGGAGTCCTGGATGACTCACTTCGAAGGGAATGTCCAATGCTCCTTCCATCCTCCACCTCCTCCAGGGACAACCCAACTTCCATCATGTCAGATGACTAACATGACTACAAGTGTTCTCTTTGTGTTACTTGTCTTCTAGTGTCTCTGGCCTTCTCGGTTATGGATGATGTCTTTAGTTTCCTTTTTTTTTTCATATGCTACAAATGATGGTCAACAAACCTAGTCAAGGTGAGACCACCTGTTTTTTCGTTAATCTTGATGTACATCTTTTTTTACGAATGAATAGAATTTTGACTTACAAAAAAAATGAGGATGTCATCCAAATATACAGCCACAAAAGAGTTTGTTGTAGCTGTAGGATATCATCCATCATCCTCACGAAGGTTGTTTGAGCATTAGTCAAGACAAAGACATGACCCCACTCAAAAAAGCTTTCTTTAGATTTAAAGGTTGTCTTCCATACATTAGTTTGTTTCATTGGAACTTGGTGGTAGCCCGACTTCAGATCAATATTAGTAAACAACTTGGTACCTTAAGCTAATTAAGAATATTGTTGATCTAGGGGATCATATATCTTTTTTTGACTATAATTTTGTTTAGGGCTCTCTGATCAATACAGTCTACATGTGCCATCCTTCTTCTACACCAACACAATTGGACTCTTGTAAGGAGAGGAGCTCATTTAAATTTTTCCCTTTTGGATGAGCTCATGAATCAAATGTTTTGTTTCCTCATTTTGCAAGAGGGAGCATCTATGTATTGGTCCATTAGGTAAATGAGCACGGTATCAAGTTAATTTAGTGTTTGATTTGGTAGTGTAGAGGCACCCTCATAGATGGATCAAAGATATCTTTGTATGTTTCTATAATCTTGTCCACATGCGTTTTTGTGTAGAGAGGCCTCTTGCTAAGGTTGTGGTGGTCATAGGGACCTTCCCTTCACCTTATTATTGCACCATGAAGAGGAAAAAAATATATTATGAGAGATTACCTTTGACACTATTTTGTTGAGATCAATTAAATTACAGTAATTGGAACTACCTCTAGTACCTTGTAGATTTGAATTCCTAGAGTAGTAATGACACTACAGGGAGGAGATGTACGCATCATGAAGTTTCCACATATAAAGTTGTCCTAAGATAACATTACAATCTTAAATTGGGGAAACATCACATAATACCTTATCTTTGAAGGATTTATGTTGTATGACACAAATTTCTCATTCACGGCTTAACCAACCAATGTTATATTGTTGGGGGTATAACATTATTGATAACTTCAATCTCTTGATGACCTAGAATAAGATCACATTCTTCTGGCTCATTGTATCAATGATGAAATGTTTTGGGGTCCCCTTCACCCACATATGTGAGTGGAAAAGGCAATCCCCCTCTTTAAGCTCCTTTAGCTCTTTTGGTTGGATCTTTGTGGTCGCGATGGTAGGAATGGGTTCTGCATTCATGATCCACTTTGTTTTATCCTATTTTGAAGCAGAATCAAAGCTAGAGTCTATTTCATTTTCTTTAAGCTCCACCAACAATGATTGTTTTGAGAAAAATTCATCAGTGTTGTTCAAAGGGATTTTATGGAACTCACACCACTTTCAAGTGTCCTTTTCTGACTTCCCATTATATTTCTTTATCTGTGTTTTGGGATGGTTGTCTTGAGGTCGGCTCTCCTTGCTTTGTCCCTTGTTGTACAAGTTTGGGCTATCTTTTCCAGGCTTCTATTGTAGTGGATTTCCAAACCCAAACCCACGTTTATTTGTTTTCTTCAATTTCTACTCACTTTTGATATCATACTGATAAGCGAATCCCAGTGAGAAGATGTCCAAGAAATACATCTATGCTTTAATGTACTTGTGTAGAACACTATGAAAATCCAAAAGTAGGTGCTTCTTGGAGTGCAGATGTGGAAAATATTGGTGTACTTCAACACCGTCTGGTCTCTCTATTGTCACAGTGATCCAAAAACAACAGAATTGACTATTTTCTCAATTTATTCAAATATTAGTTGAGGTTTTTTTTAAAGTGAATTAACAAGGAAAATGGATTTTTATGTGCATTAAACTTAAAAACTTGAAATTTGAAATCAACCATGAAGAGCAAAAATAAGAAGCAAACAAAAAAAATTTGATGATGGAGTTCATCCCTCTTGGATTACATCTCCAGGTCCACTTCCAATGGGCATCTGATGTATTGAAAATGCTCATAAAGTATCTTTACATCAAAATTCACCATTATGGAATCTACTCACAGGCATCAATTGCTACTATCAATTGATAGGCTTTGTCCTCAACTTGGCCACGCACCTCTCAGATCTCAAAAAGGCCCAATATTGGCCAAGATATGCCTCAAAAGGAATTTATAGGCACTGTCCAAAACACTTACAGAGTCATCACCTTATATCTCCCTTTGGTTTTGGCACATTGGTAAATTATTTATAAACCCACGGGAAGGTCCAGGGGTCAAACCTGTGGGCCTCCTAGGATTTGATTTGAGCAACATTACAAATATATATATTGTATGACTGTTCGAATTATTATTCCCACGCCATATTTAACATATGGTTTTAACAAGGTTTATAACATCGGATTGGCGGTGATACAATAATCAACCCGTGGCATATGGTTATAACCAAAGGTTTTAACATAGCACAAATACTCTGCGCCAACCGTGATATGGTATTAATTTGGATTTTGGTTATAACATAAAGTTTAGTTGTTGAATGAGTGGTGATATTCCATGGCATGTGGTTGTAACAAAGTCTCAACTTTGGTATATGGTGTTATCATATGGTTTGATTGCACCTGGAGGCTCTGTTGGAGCGGTGTTGACATAATATGAGGGTTTAGTGGGCCATTGGATATGGCGGGCTTCGCCAAGCCTTCCCCTCCATTACCACATAACAATTGTTTAAATATATATTTAAGCCCATGTTATAACAAATGAAGACGTGGTCTATTGGTAAAGTTTTGGGCTGTCAGCCCGGTGGTCACGGGTTTGACCTGCGACTTAGTAGTTTGACCTATGGGTGTGACCTACTACCACGTGTCTTGCTCACCTGCTACCATGTGCCCTGCTTTGGCACCACCACTTGGCCTACTCTGGCCTCCCTTTTTTGCCTGTTTGAACAAAACTTCAGAGTGTGTTTTCTCCCTCATATGGAGGCCATTTTGAAAATCAAATATACCACCAAAATCAACACAACAAGCTCTTCGACATGGTACCAGTTTCATGAGAATTTGAGACTAATAAATTTTGAGCATTTTGAGGATCCTCCTGGATCATTCCTCTCCACTAGAATCTTTTCCACCACCAAAAGTTTGGTTTTAAGAAGATATGAGGTGAGGGTACTGTTCCCTCACCCTTCCAATCTCCATCCACCTTGTTTTGCTTAGATTCATGCCTTTGAGCCCAACTCGAAGATACTTTACATCTCCTCGCTTGGAAGTGCGAACCTTCCTATCCAAGATGCTATCTTTCTGTAACACAGTCATACATTTAGGTGAAAAATCATCTATTGTTGGAATTTGAGCATTTTCCTCTTGATCCATGATCATTGGAGGTTCATACAACTTCAATTTATCAACATTTACAACTGAATTTATGTGCATGTATGGAGGAAAATTCAACCAGAATGCCTTGTGTCCAATCTTTTCAACAATTTTAAAAGGACCATATGTTATAGGTTTAAATTTTTTACCTTCACCTTTCATCCTTTCTTTGCTGATGTAGAGCCATACTTGATCACCAAACTGGAAGTGAGATCCACCTAATGCTTGTCATGACACATTTTGTACTTGGTCTGACTTTTCTCCAATTGATCCTGCACTGCTTCATGAATCTTTTGGATTCTTTGAATGAACTTGATTGCTTTGTCTTCATCTCCATGTACATCCTCCTTAGCTTATTCAACAAACATAAAGTCCATTGGTGATTTGGCAGGTACCCAAAACATGTTTCAAAAGGAGATATACCAATAGAAGAACCTACACCAAAATTCTCTGAAACACGAGAAGAATGTGCTTCCCCGATCACATGCACTCTTTCTCCCTGTGGTATGCACAACTTGCCAAGATGGTACAATAATCTGTCATGAATATGATAATTCACTTCTTCCACCTGAGCACCATGAATTAGTGATTCATAAACATCCTCAAAATCAGTGTCTTCAACATATTGTTTTATGTAACTTTCATGTGCTAAAGAAATATTTTGTAGAATAACTAAAGCATTCAAAAAAGGTCTTGATAACATATCAACTACTTTACTGGTGGTACCTTTCTTATATTTTTTTACTAAATGGAATTGCTGCAAAAACCCCATCCATCTATATTGTCGAGACTGTTGCAACTTAGTTTGTGATTGAAGGTATTGAAGTGGCTGATGATCTGTATGAATCACTGTTTCTTTGCCCATTAAATAATGTTTCCATTTTTTAACACTTTCCACTAATGCATACAATTCTTTATCATAAATTGGATAGTTAGTAACTACTTTAGAAAATGTTTCTGAATGAAAACAAATAGGATTTCCTAATTGTAATAACACTGCACCCATTGCATACCCACTAGCATCAATTTATATTTCAAATGGCTATTGAAGGTCTGGCAAAGCCAAGATTGGAAATAAGGAATGGTCCTTTTAAAATTGTTGAAAAGATTGGACACAATGCATTCCAGTTGAATTTGCCTCCATACATGCATATATATTCAGTTGTAAATGTTGATAAATTGAAGTTGTATGAACCTCCAATGATCATGGATGAAGAGGAAAATGTTCGAATTCCAACAATAGATGATTTTTCACCTGAATGTATGACTGAGTTATAGGAATATACCATCTTGGATAGGAAGGTTCGCACTTCCAGGCGAGGAGATGTAGAGTATCTTCGAGTGGGACTCAAAGGCATAAATCTAAGAAAAGCAAGGTGGATGGGGATCAAAAGGTTGAGGGAACAATACCCTCACCTCATATTTTCTTAAAATCAAACTTTTGGTGGTCCAAAAGATTCCAGTGGGGAGGAATGATCCAGGAGGATCCTCAAAATGCTCAAAATTTATTAGTCTTAGATTCTCATGAAACCAGTGCCAAGTCGAAGAGCTCATCATGCTAATTTCATTGGTTTTCAAAATGGCCTCCGTATGAGGGAGAAAATGCACAAGTCATGGGTTGAACCCACGATGACCGGACCGACAACCCAAAACTTTACCAACAAACCACGTCTTCATTTGTTATAACATGGGCACAAATATATATTTAAACAGTTGTTATGTGGTAATGGTGCGGAAGGGTTAGCATAGCCTACCATATCCGGTGGCCCGCTAAACCCTCAAATTATGTCAACGCTGCTCCAATGGAGCCTCCAAACTTGGCGCAATAAAACCATATGATAATACCATATACCAAAGTTAAGACATTGTCACAACCACATGCCACGAAATATCACCGCTCATTCAATGATTAAACTTTATGTTATAATCAAACTCCAAAGTAATACAATATCATGGTTGGCGTGGAGTATTTGTGCTATGTTAAAACCTTTGGTTATACCCATATGCCATAGGTTGATTATTGTATCACCATCGATCCAATGTTATAAACCTTGTTAAAACCATATGTTAAATATGGCACATGCATAATAATTTGAACAGTCATACAATATATATATTTGTAATGTTGTTGCAATCAAATCCCGAGAGGCCCACAAATTTGACCCCGAGACCTTCCCGTGGAATTATAAAAGAATTTACCAACGCGCCAAAACCAAAGGGAGATATAAGGTGATGATTCTGTAATTGTTTTGGATAGTGTTTGTAAATGCCTTTTGAGGCATATCTTGGACAATATTGGGCCTTTTTGAGATCTGAGAGTTGCATGGGAAAGCTGAGGCCAAAACCTATTAGTTGATAGTAGACATTGTTGCTTGTGAGTAGATTCCATAATGGTGAATTTTGATGTAAAGAGACTTTACGAGCATTTTCAATATGTCAGATGGCCATTGGAAGCAGACCCAGAGATGTAGTCTAGGAGGGTTGAACTCTGTCATCAAATTTGTTGTGTTTGCTTCTTATTTCTCCTATTCATGGTTGATTTCAGATTTCAAGTTTTTAAGTTAAGGCACACAAAAATCCATTTTCCTTATTAATTCACTTAAAAGCAACCTTTGTTAATATTGAATAAATTGAGAAAACAATCAATTCTGTTGTTTTGGATCATATTTTGGTATTAGAGAAAGGTTGATCATGTATAAGTAGGATATTTTCCAATGTGAATGTTGACTAGATCCAGGTTGTGACGTGGAGAAGGGAAACTTGAGAAGATAAATCCAGAGATTGGAAAGATGAACGTCTCTCAAAAGTTGAAGATGGGAGAGCCAAATAAAGGAGAAGCTCATGAAACAAAGGTCGTTGGAGAAGAACAATATCAGCAAATGTTCCTTAATATGAAAAGAATGATTGCATAAATTTATGAAGACAAGAAGACTAGAGATGCAACTTCATCTTCTAAAGGCACGTAAGAGAAAAAGGGAAAGGAAAAAGTTGATGGTAATGAACCTCCTTCTCCTCCATGTTTGTCTTCGTCTTCTTTTTTCTCTTATGGTTCAAGTTCAGATTCAGACTCATAAAAGAAACCAAAGAAATCTCCTTTTTTGAAGCTTGATGTTAAGTTTGAGTTGCCAATATATGATGGTGAAATGAATCCTGAAAAGTTAGATAACTAGATAAAGCAACTCGAGGTGTATTGTAGAATTCAAAATATTGTTGATGATTCTGCATAAACTTAGAATGGGGGGAACAACTTTGATTTGGTGGGAAAGTAAAACTCAATTAGATTTGAAGCAAAAAGAAAAAATTATCTCCTCATGGTCTAAGTTTTTTAAATCTCTTAGAAAGAAATTATATCATTTAGTATATATGCAATAGGTTGTAATGGATTGGCAACATTTAAGGCAAGGTAAAGGATAGAGTGTGCAGGAGTTTACACAGGAATTCAGGAAAAAGGCATTAGCACTTAATGTTCCATTAAACACACGGGAAAATTTGTTAAAGTATATTGGAAGTTTTCATTCTTATTTGCGACATATATTGCTTATGTTTAATCCAACTAACTTTGGTGAAGTGTGTGTACAAACCATTCATATTGAATCAGGTGGTAGACCTTGTTAGTCAAACTTTTCAAAGAAATCATTCAAGCATCCAGAGAAAAAAAACTACAAAAAAAGCAAGGGAAAGAGTAAGTTGAGAGGGAAGAAATCAACAACAACCAAGAAAGAAGGAGAACGGCCTACTTGTACTCATTGTCAGAGGGTTGGACATGAAGACTCCAAATGTTGGGAGCTTCATCTTGAACTTAAACCAAAGAAGTCCCTTAAGAAGAAGGGTGAAATGAAAGCTAATTTTGTAGTCCAACAAGATTTGGGATTTGACCCCAGTGATGAAAAGAAGATTATCACTATGGGTCTAATAGGTATTCTTTCTGAAACTAGCTCTAGTTCTGCGTGTTCTACATCTTCTTCAAAAGCTAATAATGTGATTGAAGAAAAGAAGAGAGTTGAATTATTTCACATAAGGATAATATCCAAGCACACTAAGATAGACACATTATTTGATAGTGGATCACAAGCAAATCTAATTTCTGAGGAATTAGTAAGGAAATTGGGTTTGGAAACTAAAAATCATGCAAAACCATACCCTTTAGGATGGTTGAAATAAAATACTTAGATGCAAGTAAAAAAACAATGTCGATTAAGGTTTGCAATTACAACTAATTTTGTTGATGAAGTTGAATTAGATGTGATTCCTTTGGATATATGTGGACTTGTGTTGGGTAGTCCATATCTTTATGATAGAGATGCCATATTTCATAGAAAGGAGAATAAGTATCATATTTTTAAAGATGGAATTGAATACATTATTAGGGCACACAGAATCAAGACAAACTTGGATTTAATCAATATCAGTCAAATGAAAAGGTTAATAAATTCAAGTAAAAAGTTTATTCTCATGATTGTTAAAGAACAACCTAAAGATAAGTATGATGATTTTCAAGG
Source organism: Pinus taeda (assembly GCA_000404065.3). NCBI lineage: Eukaryota > Viridiplantae > Streptophyta > Pinopsida > Pinales > Pinaceae > Pinus > Pinus taeda. The sequence continues at coordinate 55,535 of APFE031377116.1, forward strand.
GTGTGATTCTTAGTTTAAGGACAAATTGGTTGAAATAGTAGATTCTTATAAAGAATTATTTAAAGAACCAAAATATTTCCCTCCAAAACGAGAAATACAACATGAGATTCAATTACAATCTGATGCCCCTCTCTCGAACATTGGCATGTATCGTATGTCAGTCGTAGAGAATGAAGAGATTAAGAAACAAATTTAGGAATTGGTTGATAAAGGCTTTATTCGACCTAGTTCTTCTCCATGTGGATCACCAATCATATTAGTGCCAAAGAAAGACAGAACTTGGAGAATGTGTGTTGATTTTAGAGCCTTAAATAAAATCACCATCAAGAACATGTATCCTCTTCCTAGAATCTATGATTTGCTTGATCAATTAAAGAATGTTGTTTACTTTACAAAACTGGATTTAAGACGTGCTTATCGTTAGATTCTTATTGCAGAGAATGATATGTGGAAAAATGCATTTAAGACTAGATAGGGGCTTTTTGAATGGTTGGTTATGTTGTTTGAGTTATGCAATGTTCCAACAACTTTTATGAGAGTGATGAATGATGTTTTTCATCGTTTTATTGATAGGTTTGTCATAATCTATCTGGATGATATTCTTATTTTCAGTTCAAGTTAGGAAGAACATGTAAAGTATGTTAAACAATTTTTTGATGTGTTGCAAAAAGAGAAACTGTATCTCAAAGTCTCTAAATGTGAATTTGGAAAAACTTCCTTAGTATATCTTGGTTACATAGTTGGAGGAGGTCAACTAAAAATAGATCCAACTAAAATGGATGTAATTATTAAGTGGCCAAGACCTCAAAATGTGATGAAAGTTAGAACTTTCTTGGGTGCAATTCAGTATTGGAGGAAGTTTATTTCTCATTTCTCTTTTATTGCATCACCACTTCATGCTTTAATAAGTTTTAAAGTCTCCTTCCCGTGGGGAGGAAAACAACAAAAAACATTTGATACTTTAAACAAGAAAATTGTTATATCAAGTTTCTACCTTCACCTTTCATCCTTTCTTCGCTGATGTATAGCCATACTTGATCACCAAACTAGAAGTGATGATCCACCCAATGCTTGTCATGACACATTTTGTACTTGGTCTGACTTTTCTCCAATTGATCCTGCACTGCTTGATGAATCTTTTGGATTCTATGAATGAACTTGATTGCTTTGTCGACATCTCTATGTCCATCCTCCTTAACTTCTTCACCAAACATAAAGTCCATTGGTGATTTTGGCAAGTACCCAAAACATGTTTCAAAAGAAGATATACCAGTAGAAGAACCTACACCAAAATGCCTTGAAACATGAGAAGAATGTGCTTCCCTGATCACATGCACTCTTTCTCCCTCTGGTATGCACAACTTGCCAAGATGGTACAATAACTTGTCATGAATATGATAATTCACTTCTTCCACTTGAGCACCATGAGTTAGTGATTCATAAACATCCTTAAAATCAGTATCTTGAGCATATTGTTCTATGTAACTTTCATGTGCTAAAGAACTATTTTGTAGAATAACTAAAGCATTCAAAAAAAGTCTTGATAACATATCAACTAATTTATTGGTGGTACCTTTCTTATATTTGATTACTAAATGGAATTGCTGCAAAAACCCCATCCATCTATAATGTCGAGACAATTGCAACTTATTTGTGATTCAAGGTACTGAAGTGGTTGATGATATAATGTATGAACCACTGTTTCTTTGCCCATTAAATAATGTTTCCATTTTTTAACACTTTCCACTAATGCATACACTTATTTATCATAAGTTGGATAGTTAGAGACTACTTTAGAAAATGTTTCTAAATGCAAACAAATAGGATTTCCTTTTTGTAATAACGCTGCACCCATTACATACCCACTAGAATCAATTTCTATTTCAAATGGCTGTTAAAGGTCTGACAAAGCCAAGATTGGAGCTATAATAATTTTTTGATTTAAAGTATCAAATGCTTTTTGTTGTTTTCCTCCTCACTAGAAGGAGACTTTAGAACTTGTTAAGGCATGAAGTGATGATGCAATAAAAGAGGAATGAGAAATAAACTTCCTCCAATACTGAACTACACCCAAGAAGCTTCTAAGTTCCATCACATTTTGAGGTCTTGGCCACTTAATAATTACATCAATTTTATTTGGATCTATTTTTAGTTGACCTCCTCCAACTATGTAGCCAAGATATACTAAGGAAGTTTTTCCAAATTCACATTTAGAGAGTTTGAGATATAGTTTCTCTTTTTGCAATACATAAAAAATTTGTTTAACATGCTTTACGTGTTCTTCCCAACTTGAACTGAAAATAAGAATATCATCTAGATAGACTATGGCAAACTTATCAATAAAAGCACAAAAAACATCATTCATCACTCTCATAAAAGTTGCTGGAGCATTTCATAACCCAAACGACATAACCAACCATTCAAAAAGCCCCTGTCTAGTCTTAAATGCAGTTTTCCATATATCATTCTCTGCAATACGAATCTGATGATAACCACGTCTTAAATCCAGATTTGTAAAGTAAAAAACATTCTTTAATTGATCAAGCAAATCACAGATTCTAGGAAGATGATACCTATTCTTGATGGTGATTTTATTTAAGGCTCTAAAATCAACACACATTCTCCAAGTTTCAAGTTTCTTTGGGCCTAATATGATTGGTGATCCACATGGAGAAGAACTACGCCAAATAAAGCCTTTATCAACCAATTCCTGAATTTGTTTCTTAATCTCTTCATTCTCTATGAGTGACATAGGATACATGCCAATGTTTTGGAGAGGGGCATTAGATTGTAATTGAATCTCATGTTGTATTTCTCATTTTGGAGGTAAATCTTTTGGTTCTTTAAACAATTCTTTATAAGAATCTACTATTTCAACCAATTTTTCCTTAAACTGAGAATCACACCCTTGAAAAGCATCATACTTATCTTTAGGTTGTTATTTAACAGTCATGAGAATAAAATTTTTACTTGAATTTATTAACCTTTTCATTTGACTGACATTGAATAAATCCAAGTTTGTCTTGATTCTGTGTGCCCTGACAATGTATTCAATTCCATCCTTAAATATATGATACTTATTCTCCTTTCTATGAAATATGGAATCTTGATCATAAAGATACAGACAACCCAATACAACTCCATATATATCCAAAGGAATCACATCTAATTCAACTTCATAAACAAAATTAGCTGTAATTGCAAACCTTAATCGACACTATTTTGTGACTTGCATCTAAGTAATTTCTTTCAACCATCCTAAAGGGTATGGTTTTGGATGATTTTTAGTTTCCAAACCCAATTTCCTTACTAATTCCTCAGAATTTAGATTTGCTTGTGATCAACTATCAAATAATGTGTCTATCTTAGTGTGCTTGGATATTATCCTTATGTGAAACAATTCAAATCTCTTCTTTTCTCCGCTCACATTATTAGCTTTTGAATAAGATGCATAACAAGTAGAACTAGAGCTAGTTTCAGAAGGAATACCTATTAGACCCATAGTGGTAATCTTCTTTTCATCATCGGAGTTAGATCCCAAATCTTGTTGGACTGCAACATTAGCTTTCATTTCACCCTTCTTCTTAAGGAACTTCTTTGGTTTAAGTTCAAGATGAAGCTTCCAACATTTGGAGTCTTCATGTCCAACCCTCTGACAATGAGTACAAGTAGGCCTTTCTCCTTCTTTCTTGGTTGTTGCCGATTTCTTCCCTTTCAACTTAATACTCTTTCCCTTGCCTTCTTTGGAATATTTGTTCTCTAAATGATTGGATGATTTCTTCGAAAAGTTTGACTGAAAAGTTCTACCACCTAATTCAATATGAATGGCTTGTACACACACTTCATCAAAGTCAGTTGGATTAAACATAAGCAATGTATGTCACAAATAAGAATGCAAACTTCCAATATACTTTAACAAAGTTTCCCATGTGTTTAATGGAACATTAACTTCTAATGCCTTTTTCCTGAATTCCTGTGTCAAATCTTGCACACTCTGCCCTTTACCTTGCCTTAAATGCTGCCAATCCATTATGGCCTGTTGCATATGTCCTAAAGGATAGAATTTCTTTCTAAGAGCTTTAACAAACTTAGACCATGAGGAGATAATTTTTCATTTTTTCTTCAAATCTAATTGAGTTTTACTTTCCCACCAAATCAAAGCTGTTCCCCCCATTCTTAGAGTAGCTAACTAAATTTTTGTAGAATCATCAACAACATTTTGAATTCTATAATACACCTCAGGTTGCTTTATCTAGTTATCTAACTTTTCAGGATTCATCTCACCATCATATATTGGTAACTCAAACTTAACATCAAGCTTCAAAAAAGGAGATTTCTTTGGTTTCTTTTGTGAATCTGAATCTGAACTTGAATGATAAGAGAACAAAGAAGAAGAAGACAAACATGGAGGAGAAGGAGGTTCATTACCATCAACTTTTTCCTTGCCCTTTTTCTCTTTCATGCCTTTAGAAGATGAAGACGCATCTCTAGTCTTTTTGTCTTCATAAAGTTCTGCAATCATCCTTTGCATATTAAGGAACATTTGTTGATATTTCTCCTCTCCAACGACCTTTGTTTTAGGAGCTTCTCCTTCATTTGGCTTTCCCATCTTCATCTTTTGAGAGACTTTCCTCTTTCCAATCTCTGGATTTATCTTCTCATGTTTCCCTACTCCACATCGCAACATGGATCTAGTCAACATTCACATTTGCAAATATCCTACTTATACATGATCAACCTTGCTCTGATACCAAAATATGATCCAAAAACAAAATAATTGACTATTTGCTCAATTTCTACAATATTAACTAAGGTTTCTTTTTAATTGAATTAATAAGGAAAATGGATTTTTATGTGCCTTAAACTTAAAAATTTCAAATCTAAAATCAACCATGAATAACAGAAATAAGAAGCAAACACAACAAATTTGATGACAGAGTTCGTTCCTCTTGGACTACATCTCCGGGTCCACTTCCAAAGGGCATCCAATGTATTGAAAATTCTCATAAAGTTCACCATTCTGGAATCTGCTCGCAGGCATCAATGGCTATTGTCCACTGATAGGTTTCGGCCTCAACTTTCCCATGAAACTCTCAGATCTCAAAAAGGCCCAATATTGGCCAAGATATGCCTCAAAAGGCATTTACAGGCACTTTCCAAAACAATTACAGAGTCATCACCTTATATCTCCCTTTGGTTCTGGCGCATTGGTGAATTCTTTTATAAACCCACGGGATGGTCCCGGGGTCAAACCCGTGGGCCTTCTGGGATTTGATTGCAACAACATTACAAATATATATATTGTATGACTGTTCGAATTATTATGCCCGCGCCATATTTAACATATGGTTTTAACAAGGTTTATAACATTGGACCGACGGTGACACAATAATCAACCTGTGGCATATGGTTATAACCAAAGGTTTTAACATAGCACAAATACTTCGTGCCAACCGTGATATGGTATTACTTTGGAGTTTGGTTATAACATAAAGTTTAATCTTTGAATAAGTAGCGATATTTCATGGCATGTGGTTGAACAAAGTCTTAACTTTGGTATATGGTGTTATCATATTGTTTGACTGTGCCAAATTTGGAGGCTCTGTTGGAGTGGCGTTGACATAATTCGAGGGTTTGGTGAGCCACCGGATATGGCGGGCTCTGCCAACCCTTCCCCACCATTACCGCATAACAATTGTTTAAATATATATTTGCGCCCATGTTATAACAAATGAAGACGTGGTCTCTTGGTAAAGTTTTGGGTTGTTGGACTTGTGGTCGCGGGTTCGACCCATGACTTGGTAGTTTGACCTATGGGTGTGACTTGCTGCAACGTGTCCTACTCACCTGCTGCCATGTGCCCTGCTCTGGCGCTGCCACTTGGCTTGCTCTGGCCTCCCTTTTTTGCCTGTTTGAACAAAACTTCAGAGTGTGTTTTCTCCCTCATACGAAGGCCATTTTGAAAATCGAATATACCACCAGAATTAGCACGATGAGCTCTTTGATTTGGCGCTAGTTTCATGAACATTTGAGACTAATAATTTTGAGCATTTTGAGGATCCTCCTGGATCATGTAGGGTTGTCCATCTCGTGTATGGGTTATCATAGTTCCCTATAGGTTAGAATTCCTCCTTAAGGACCTAAAAGAAAGCTTCCCAAGTGGGTGCTGTTAGCGCTCAAATCTACCTTAGGCTGAAATAAGGTAAGACTCAAGGCCACATCAAACCACGCTCAACCTCGTAGCTAGCTCTACGAGGACAGGAGAGGGCTCTCTCCGGGTCAAACTCGACAAAAGATAATCGAAAAGGCTCGAGATGACCGAATTGATGACTGATTTTAGGCTAGATATGAAGTACAAAGAGTTTAGAATTGATTTTTAAAGATTTTGTTGAATTCAAGGGAAGGGCAATTTTGGATGCGGGGATGAGGCACAGCTTTTGCAGAGGTCTACTTGGGGCAAGATAGGCGATGGTATTGATGCCTTAAAGCAAGTGAGATGAGTGGATCAGACTGGTGAGGAGCTAAGGAGAGCAAGGGAGTCTCAAGGATTCTCCTTAAACTGAAGAAAACATAAAAGATTAAACAAATTTAAAGGCAGAGCATAGCAATTTCATGGATTCTACCTTAACACTTCATTGTTTAATTATAGAAGATTCAATAGAGAAAATGATACACTTACACAACTTACAAGTACTGAGAAAAACACACCATCAACACATAAAGCCACATGAATCCCAAATAGTGCTGCAAAACCTTGGTCTTTTCTTTGCCAAAATGCAGATAAGATATGTACAATATAGTCTCAAGCTATTCCCAAGAGTCCAACCTCTCCAACCTCTGAAAAATGATTGAGAAATTACATCATATAGACCATCCTACCCCT
>APFE031377119.1:0-24502 GCA_000404065.3 Pinus taeda
CTATATCAGCCATTGCCCATACCAGATCGACCATGGGATGCAGTGAGTATGGACTTCGTTTTGGGTTTACCAAAAACTCAGAGAGAATGATTCTATTTATGTTGTTGTAGACAGATTTTCTAAAATGGCTCATTTTATTGCTTGTAAGAAGACTAATGATGCCACACACATAGCAAATTTGTTATTTTCAGAGATTGTAAGATTGCATGGTTTACCTGTAAGTATTGTATCAGACCGAGACACTAAATTTGTAGGGCATTTCTGGAGGACACTTTGGAAGAAACTGGGAACTAAGCTCAGTTTTAGTTCAGCTTACCATCCTCAAATGGATGGTCAAACTAAAGTTGTAAACAGAAGTTTGGGGAATATATTAAGAAGTTTGGTACATCAAAATCCCAAACAGTGGGATTTGGCATTAGCGCAAGCTGAATTTGCTTACAACAACACACCAAACCAAAGCACTGGAATGAGTCCATTTTAGATTGTGTTTGGAATGCATCCAAGACGAGTATATGAGCTAAGAGACTTGGGGAAACAAGAAACCAGAAGTGCAAGTGCTGAAGATTTTGTTGAACAAATGCAAAAGCTACAGGAAGAAGTTAAAGGTAAACTACAGGAAAGCAGCAAGAAATACAAGCAAAAGGAAGATCTAAAAAGAAGAGAAAAAGAATTTCAAGTGGGAGATTTAGTCATGGCATATTTGAGGAAAGAGAGATTTCCTACAAAAACATACAACAAGCTGAAACTGAAAAAGATAGGGCCATGTAAAATCAAAAGGAAATTTTCAGCCAATGCATATGAGATTGAGCTACTAGAAGGGATCAGAATATCTCCCATTTTTAACATTGCAGACTTGTATCCATTCAGAGAGGCAGAAACAGAATTGCAAACTGAAGCTACAGGTGAGGAAGTTCAAACCGTGGATTGGGCAGAACAGGTACCAAAAACCTTCCAGAAAGAAGTTGAAGATATTTTAGAGCAGAGATATTTAAGAAAACTCAAGGCCAGACATATTTTCAGTGTCTTGTCAAGTGGAAGGAGCAACCAGTGGAAGATTCCAGTTGGTTAACAGCAACTGAATTGCAGAAATATGGCATAACTCTTGAAAGTTTAAAGAACCAATCTTTTCTTCTTCGGGAGTCTGATGCAGGAGCATCGGAACGGGCCAACAATGTGGGAGATTGCCCACATGTTGTGGCTTGAAAACCGTATTTTACTTGCTGTTGTTGCTGGTAGAGTCAAGTTCAGTTAGTTATTGTTGTAATAGTTAAAAAAATCTTTCTATTTGGTGTTGATTTGTTAGGCGCATCTTCTGTTTAAATAAATTTATGTCACCTTATCTGCTGTTAGAGTATTTAGGGAAATAAATGGCAAACTGAAGATTCTTGGAGCGATCAACGCCGGTTTCTTCTGGGAGATCTTGATTCAGGAGCGCTTGAAATCTAGCAACAGGCTATAAACAGGTGTTCTGACCGCCGAGTGTGTCAAATGCAGCTGCGTTGGACCGGAAATGGGGCAATCACTGAACTTGCATTTAAAATCTAACTGATATTTGGCGGAGGACGGATGGATTGAAAGGAATCCGCTTAAAATCCGGGCGATAGCGTGATTTTTGTATGTCAAAGTCTGATATGTCAAAATCAGAAAGGAGAAAGAGATGGGATCGGCGTTTATTTTTCTCTTTCTGTTGATGTCAAGTAGCATGTAAAAAAAATGAAGACCTGCGTTATCACAGAGATATGGAGAGTAGAGGAATTGGCTCTGAATCCGGGGTTCATGGTGCAAAATTTGTTTGATGTAACTGCATACAAACCGCTGGAAATGCCGGAGGCGATATAAGGACTGGCGTTCTACTTTGCTGGAGCTAGTTTTTGATATGGGACAGTGTGTAACACTTAGGATTTTTGTTATAAATTAATAAAACCACAGATGTGGCTATTTTTCGTTGCGTGTTTTTTGTTTTAGTAGTGATTCTCTGATGCGAGGGTGGGGTTTTGGACCATCGTATGCCTGTGTGTGTTGTGCTGTGTATTATTCAAATGGCGGTGTAATTTAAGAGCTGGCATTATCCATTAAATAACTGGATCTGAAATCTTTGGAAATGTTAATAAGATTGCATAGGCGGGAGTTCAACGTCCCCTGTTTTGTATAACCGGTGTCACATTTTTTTTAATTGAGTTGGGATAAAGATCGATGTTTATGAATGTTTTGTTGGTATCAAACAAAAATGAAAGTGTTATGCGATGGGCTGCGCACTGTATAACCTCCACAAGAATTCAGTTCTTCATTTTTATGTAAACAGGGTTTTCCATTTTGGATATTCCGCATTCTAATGTAAACAGAGTTTTTCTATTTAAATCAATTGAAGTTTGGCGCAGATTTGGCACAGGCGTTTCGGCGCATCACTAAAGTACATGTATATTACCGTCTTGTGCTAATCAATATAGCCAAGGAAAATCTTTAAGAACATATGGTAGTTAGGCCTTATTTCCGAAAGGGATCCCACACCAAACAGTGCAAGGTCGAATTGGAACTTTTCATCAGGAAGACCCCCTTGCATGTTGGCAGTATATAGCATCGTCAACATTCTGGAAATATAAGGAGGATTGTCACCTTTTTATGGATGAAAAGTCACCACATCCTTACAAATAGACTTCTCCACAAATCAGTAACATTCCCATTTCCACTCCTATTCATACTCCTAAAAATGAAGAAATTGTTCAACCTATCCCAAGGAAAGCCTTTGAGGTTACTTATGACCAACTCCACACTATACAACCCATCACTCATTAGTTTGCAAGAGATATTGGTTTCTCCATGTTGTTTTGATTCTACCTCATAAGCCTATCAAGAAAGAAACAAATCCTAGTGGCATAATGGTTTTGACGGTGGAAGATTTGATTATGACAACCCTTGAAGGGTTCGTCAAACCTACAGAAAATCGAGGGGAACTTCCACCTATTGAGGAGAATCCAGATAGTGGAGGGGAATATTTTTTTTTTCCGACTAGGAGCACCCTAATTACAATGCAAATCTGAACGGTGAAGGGGAAGCTCCTTCAAATTCATAAGATGAGGAGAAGGAAAGAGACGAAGACATGGATGATGTAGATTTGGATTGGATGGCCCAAGTGCCACTCACTCTTCTAGACAATCTTCACAAGATGCCGAAAAATATAGAAAAGTTCTGGCAACGTTTCTTTCTGACAAGAAGAACAAAGTTGAAGACCACCTAGGCGAGTTCTACATGCATTTATAGATGCTTGAGGTATGTTTCAACGATGTTTCTTGCAGACACTTTCTGTACAATTTAGAAGGTAGAGCATTTATATGGTATCACAATATTCCAGCCAATTGAATCCATAGTTGGAGGGAGTTTAAGAAGTCGTTTCTTTAAAAATTTGTTGATGATGAGACTTATACCATGTTGTTGAAAGAATTTGGGAATTTTATAGTTGGGGACAAAGAAAGAATTAAGGATTTTAATCAGATATTTACTTGTTTGTTGAACAAGTTCCCTACTGATGTTCAAGCTCAAGATGATATCACTAATGATTATTATACATTTTCCTTTCCAACTAACATTTCCGTATTTGTTAAAAGAGTTGTTGGCTTAGTGGGCCCTGACCCAGGTTCAGATTTAAGTTAGCCAAACAAATCTCAGTACTGCTAGCCCTTTTGGCAATAATCTGTGGAGCGCGGAATGAGGTCTCACACGAAGTAATATGGGAGGGTGCTAGGACCAAGTTTCCTCACCCTAGAGATGTCTCATTAGTTCAAGTGATCTGTGGTTTGACCCTATGTGCAAGTCGCTTTGTGCACTTTCCGATACCTCGCAGCCTAATATACTAGCTTCGCACAACTCTACTTGGAGTGCTTTTCCGATACCTCGCAGCCTGATATACTAGCTTCACTGAACGATGTGCTTCCGTGTTACTACCAAAGACCTTACTGTTATTCCAATGTTAGTTGATTATTTTAGCCTACTTGCGTGCTTTCAGTTATACTTAACAACATAAACCATTCATACAAGTGCGCGCAGTAAATAAACAATATATGTGAAAATTAGATCAAACATGCATTAACCCAAGAATAGATAAACAGAATTATGAAAAAACTTCTATTTATTAATTCCTTCTTTGGTTACAGACTCGACTCCGCCCTGCGCACTCAGCTACAGGGGTTCGCGCACTCAGTTACGGACTACTAGGCCTCTACGCACTCAGTTGCAGAGCCTTCTCCTACTCTACAACCCAAAGACACACTTCACCTTACTTCCTTAGCCTCTTTTCCTATCTCTCTACTTTCCCTCTTTTTACACTTAGAGCCTCGCTCTATTTATACAATCCCATGGGTTGCAGACCATGGGTAGGTCTATCTAGCCGACATTACATTACAAAACTAGGGCAGACAACCCTATGACTCTATCATACTTTTTGCGCTCCGCGCCCACAATTTGCGAAGCTTTACAATAATATTGGGTCAAAACTTGGGCTTTGAGCCCCAAAACATGCCTTGGAGGGGATTCCATGCCCAACAGGCCCCCAACACAAACATCGTGACTCGCTCTTGAGTCACTCTATCGGCACGGAGTCCCTCCAACTGTTCTCGAACTGCGTAGAGGTTAGCATTGCACTGAGCTGCTGCTTGTTGGATTTGTTGCATGCACTGTTCTGAGACCTCTGTGTTTAGAGTGATTTTCTGCATTAATGTGTGCATCCCCTGTATGTGTGCGAGCTTGCCTTCGATGTCTGTCGTGATGGTGAAGGACTCGTTGATCCAAGGCTGGACGCATGCTTTGAGAACTGCCTCCTTATGTCGTGTCATGTCCACCTGCTCCTCTAGTGCTTTAGCCTACTGCATCCTCGCAAGCTATTGGGTGATGACCACTGTCTGCAGAGTTCCTCGGACACTGTCATACTACTGTTGGAGTTCTCACGCCTCTGTCTCTAAGTGCTGGATGTTGAGGTCCTCATGTAGAGTTGTGAGGCCCTCGAGTGATTCTTCCAACATGCTGGTGCAGTCTCGCACTGCACCTCCGATTTCCTCCAATCCCGCTATGATAGAGCTAGCGTGTTTTTCTCTTACTTCCAGGGGAGTAGATGGTTGCGCCTTTAACTTCAGCTCAGTGATCTAAAGATTCAGCTCCAACTGAACCTTTGTTATTTCTTCCCTGGCCTCGCGGACTCTTGCTGCTAACCTGTGGATCCGCACCTCCAGTGGTATATCTACTGGGATGGCCAGCTCCGAGACGCTTCGGAAAGCGTCGTCTATCACCTACACCAGTTGTTGATTTTGTGACACAAATTTGTCACGCTGCAAGCTGAGTTGTTCCATATTTATCTTCTACTCGCTAAGGACTTGGAGCATGTAGCTCTCCCTAGCACGCAACTCTGCTGTTATCCCATCCTGCAATAGATATAATGTCTCGCGTGGAAGAGTAGCTAGATTAACACCAAGACCTTTCATCGTGTTAACTGAAAGCCTGTTGGCCTCATTTGATGTCACTAGAGCCCCTTCTGGCAACACTATTGTGTTCGTCATTCACGCGCACAACATTTGCTCCGCTGTCGTGGATCCGAATGCAAGGTTGGTCGAAAGGGTACCAGCCTGAGGAGGGCACACCTGTAAGTCCTGCAACTACATTCTGAGAGCCCCCAACATAGGCTTGTGCTCTTGCATGAAATCCTGGAGAACCTCATTTGTGACATCGCGCATCATCTCGTCGATGTCATGCAGATCACCCTTGGTTAGGGTGATCGGGTCAATGGACAATGTCGAAGCCTTGACCTTCTTTCGCGATCCTACCCATTCTGCTGGGTGTTGGCAATTTAGCTATGTGGACACGGTTCGTGGGTCCACGCCTCCTTCTTCTTTTTCTACTTCCTTTGTTGCCTGCCCTTGCGAAGGCATTGTTTGGCCCTCAGCTGCCTTCACGACTGCTTCGTGTGCTACTGCTGTTGTTGTGTCATTTTCCTACTCGGCTGCTTTCTGTGTCGCTTCCTACGTTGCCTGTACTTCTGCTGCTATTGTTTCCTTCCGTAGGTTTTCGACCAATTGTGTGATGCGCAGCTTGGCGTCGTCTTTCTTCTTTTGCGTTGCCAACCTCTAGAGTTCTACAATGTTTGGGGCACACCATACCAAAGGCCATGCCTCGAAGACATTGAAAATGGCATCGTAAGTGGTTACTAAAGGTAGCTTTGTCCACTGCTTCATTGGATACTTGCGCGCCCTGATATATATGTTGTGCATGTCTGCCTTAAATTTTACAAAACTCTGCAGATTGTTGTACACCATGGACGACAAGCGTGACTTCTGGTTTATCCACATTCGGATGTTCATCTCCATGAGCACCCAAAAGATCTTGCTGTCGCGTATCCTTGTAGCATCCTTCGTGGCCCAGAGCGAAGCGTACTTCGCGGCCTCCGGTAAATCTCTATAAATTATGGGGAATTGACTGTCCTCCAGCAATTCCCCTGCTACGAGCACTATGGACAGCAACAACCATGCATAGTGGAAGGTTTTACCCTACTCCTGGGCTTCGCAGAAATTCTCTAAGAATTTTGTGCAGAGGAATTCAGACCAGTTAAACTGGACCCCTTCCGCGCACTGCTCAGCCAGTGCGACCACCAACGCAGGTACCTTGTCAGCGCGGCACTTGCGCATAAATTTTCCCGCGATGATTTGGGTCGCTGTGTAGACTACTTTGTCCTTGATACTAGAGATGGCATAGCCCCTCTTCATCTTTTCCATCTTGTACTTCTTCTTCATGGCCTTCGCGATGGCCAAATCACTGCCTTTTCCTTCCGATATGGTCGTAGGGTCCTCTCCTTTATATAGAAGCCGAGAGACGCGGTCAATCAATTCGGTTGTGATGGGGATGGGATCCTCCAGCCATAAGCACCCATCATGCACCAGACATAGCAGCTACCTGATGACGAAAATGGTTATGGGGGCGCAGTGGAAATGTGACACCCAAAGTAGATTCAACAACGCAACCTTCTCCACTTCACGCAACCACTTTCGCGACTCTAATGTTGTCACCACCCCTGCGGTGTTCTGCTTCATGAGGTTTCTGGTCTCTAGGTGAGGGAACTTCTCATGGTCAGCGAGGTCTCGATCTTCAAATTTCATGCTCGGCACTCGGCCTAGGTTCGTGCCTTCAAACATAATGCCATCTAGGAGGAGCGGGGTCTGGAGCAAGCTCTTGGTCTCGTCCTGGTCCTTGGGCACTTTGGCCTTCCCTTTTTGTGGGGGGACATAGGTGGGTAGTTTTGTCGTAGAGTGCAAATATTATACTTCTTCATCTATTTCTATAGTGACAGCTTTCCCTTTCTCCTCCATCGAATGTTTGTTGCATAGCGGGTTCTGCGGGGACACGCATACGAGAGCCATTGCTTGTTTATCCTTCTTAGATCTTGGCGTGCGCTGTGATTTCGGGATTTCTGCCACAATCCTGGAACCTTCTGGAACATCCCCCATAGTTAGGGCATGCATAGCCTCGTCGGAGGTTACCTCTGCTATCCCCATACCATCCTTATTTGTTGTCATTGTAGTTGTGCAACAATCTATCACTCGCAAATTCAGGGGCTTAATCAACACTCGACTCACAATACTCAGGGATTTGCTCAATTGCTCAATTCGCAAGTGACCAAGTTTTGTTTGCTAGGTAGCCCTTAGTATTTTATAGCACTTTTTGAATTCGAATTCGCCCATTCCCGTTCATTAATGCTTTCTTGGTAGCAGATTTTCCCAAATCTTGCCCATAAATCGCATCTTAAATGCCTACCGCCCACTCCATTGGGCCTCAAGTTGAGCATCCCATCATGAATAGTGACTTCAATGGCCACTTTCTAGCCAACTTGCATGGCAGCGCAGCCCCCCATGCGTAGTCGCGGACCTCGTGACTCTCTGCTTCTGCGCACATATCCAACATTGCGCAGCTCCCAGGCAAAATAGTTTATAGTCCCACGCTCCCTTCCAACTACCTGGAGCACTAAGATTGTCCTTCCCTCGGCTATTCAGGTAGCCGTACCACCCATGTAGAGTTCCATTCGATCCTCTGTAATGGTTCCTCGAGAATCCCCACCTTGTATTGTCACGGTCGGCATCGCACACCATTTGTTAGCTTAGTGGAGCCTGACCCAAGTTCAGAGTTAAGTTAGCCAAACAAATCCCAGTACTACTGGCTCTTTCGGCAACAGTCCATGGAGCACAGACTGATGTCTAACTTGAAGTAGTATGGGAGGGTGCTAGAACCAGGTTTCTTCACCCTAGAGATGTCTGACTAGTTCAAGTGGTCTACAGTTTAACCCTGTGCACAAGTCTCTTCGCGCACTTTCCCATACCTCACAGCCTGATATACTGCCTTCGGGCAGCCCTACTCGAGGAAAAAATGTTGCACTTCCACGTTACTACCCAAGACCTTACTATTATTCCAATGCTAGTTGATTATTTTAGCCTACTTGCGTGCTTCCAATCATAGTTAACAACATGAACCATTCATACAGGTGCGCACAGTAAATAAACAGTGTATTTGCAAATTAGATCAAACATGCATTAACCCAAGAACAGATCAAAAAAATTATGACAAAACCTCTCTTTATTAATTCCTTCTTTGGTTACAGACTCGACTCTGCCCTACGCACTCAGCTGCAAGGGTCTATGCACTTAGTTGCGGACTACTAGGCCTCTGTGCACTCATCTACAAAGCCTTCTCCTACTTTACGACCCAAAGACACACTTCATCTTACTTCCTTAGCCTCTCTTCCTATCTCTCTACTTTCCCTCCTTTTACACTTAGAGCCTTTCTCTATTTATACAATCCCATGGTCTGCGGACCATGGGTAGGTCTATCCAGCTGACATTACATTACAAAACTGGGGCAGACAACTGTGTGACTCTATCATACTTTTCACGCTCCGTGCCCGCAATTCACGGAACTTTACAACAAGATTGGGTCAAAACTTGGGCTTTGACCCCCAAAACATGCCTTGGGGGGATTCCATGCCCAACAGTTGTGAAGAAAACTTTGGCCTTAAAATTTTGCAAAAGCTCTTGTTGTTGAAAAGGATTTGCGATCTATTGGAGTCATTGTAGATGACGATGGTGCTAAAGACTCCAAAGAAGTTGGTAAGAAAAAACAAGCCTCTTTAGGCAGAACTAAAGATAAATAGTCTTTCGAAATGGAGAGCTTGACCAAGTCTCTGAAGCTTCTCACAAATGAAGTATCAGAATTGGAGAGACATTCAAGCAAAGCATCCACTACCAGCAACAAGTCTTCCAGACCACCATTCTTTAAAAGGAACAACAACTCCCAACTGGCCAAATATGATCAAAGTTCTAATGCAGTGTTCAATATTGAAAGCTTGGGAATGGATAATTTATGCACCTTTAATGAAGAAAAACATTCAGAGAAGACATTCCCATAGTGCAACCACAATATGAACACTATGATGGCTAATCTCATTGACACTCTATTAGTGGAAGAAAAACCTAAGCATAATGAAGAAACAAACGAACATGTCACGATGGAAGAAAGTTTGAGTGATGGACATTCAGTGAATATGTTCATTATCATATATAACACTAATAAACAGAGTTCTAATCAACCATCAATGAGTGAAGCTACTCCTAAGCAGTCAACTGACCATTATAAATTGAGGATAAAAGGACATGTTTCTGAGCAGGAAATAAAGAAGCAATTGTTGCGAAGGATTCTACCACCTTTTGATCCAACTCAAAATTCATAAAACAAGTTCGGAGGTGATCCTTCTTCCAATTACACTTCCAGCAATAGCAAGAACAAGTCCACCACTCCTATTGTAGAAAATAAAGTCACACCACCTGACCCATCAACATACCTCGTTAAGATAGAAAGCATTGATTACAACATTGTTAAATATATGAAAAGAGCTCGCGCTAACATTTCACTCTTTCAGCTTGCAAAGATAAAAGGCCAGCAGGAAATTATTCTTCAGGAAATTTCATTGCACACTTCGAGAGATAAAGAATTTTATGCTTCTCAGATAATGTTTGGTAACTCTCACGACATCATCAAATCTGTTGTAAACATTGTCAATTTAAGTTCTAATGCTATATTCCCTATGTTTCTATTAACTTCTGAAATTTTTAATTATAATTTTCACAATCGTTTGGTTGATTACGATTCATCGCCAAATGTGGTTTTCAGGAAAATAAATGCAAATTGGTATAAAACAAATGCATGAATCATACAGTTGGCCAGATCAGTTTTTTAGACCTTTGGTGAACTTAGCAATGTTATTATTCGTTTTCCATCTAATCATATAGTTCACCAATGTATAGAGATTGTAGTTGTTGACATTCCCAAGGCCAATGGTTTACCTCTAAGCATATATTGGTCTAGCGAACTCCATGGATACTTTGCGACAAACTGGTCTCATTTATGGCTTCCAGAAAAGGGCATAAATAACCAATTCGAGTTGAAAATGAACCTTACATGAAGCATATCATGACACAACTTGAAGAAAAATGAACCAATGGGCTTTTCAGAAGTGATCTTCAGAAATCTTTTTCTGGAATTACATCACAGATGTAATCTGGCATAGCCTTCACCTGTCCCACCTGATACATAGTTGGAACTCCTTCATAGAAATCCAACTAGTGTTAATGAATTTTGTAAAACAGATGTAGATAGTACTACTATAGGAAATAACTCTAGTATTTCTAATGCTTAGATTTTGTATTTTGACGGTTTGAAAGTGCAGGAGGGAGAAGGAGCTAGTTGCATTTTAATAGACCCACAACAAAGAAAACATTTGATCTCTTGTCACTTGGAATTTGAGTGCACCAATAACATCGTTGAATATAAAGAATTCATCTTGGGTTTGAATAAATTCGTTGACGTCAAAGTTGAGGTACTCAAAGAAATAAATGACTCTAAAATCATCATATGCCATTGACGAAATACTATACACTATGTGCCACCTAATCTCAAAAGTTACCAACAAGATGTATGGAATTTGATTTTGCAATTCCGAGCTTTCGATATTGTTTATGTTCCTAGAATTTGTAACGTTGTTGTCGATACATTAGAAAATGTTATTGACATGTTGTCACCGCTGAGGGATGATTTTTATATTGAAATTATTTACAGGACATATGTTCCTGATAATATTATTAATTTTCACGTTTTTAATAATGACCATCAAACACTAGATTTTATGGTAAATGTTGATGTGTTCAGAGACGCATCCATCAATGAAGACAAGCACGAGAAAGAATTGCAAGATGCATCTCAAGCAAGCAAAGGAAACCCCATGCCCAAGGGTGTGGTATCATTGGAAAATTTGTATAACTTGCAAAATTGATTTAAGGGGCCAGTAAGTGCAAAGAATCATAGCTTGAATTTGTTGCATGAATAGTTAAATCTTGGTACAGAGGAAGATCTGAAGTTTTTCAATCTCAGTACTTGTTGCATACCATAAGCCTTTCCAATAGAAGTTATGGAAAGTTCATCCAACTCTTGAGCCCCTGATTCAGAAAGAGTTGAGGAAGCTCCTGGATGCTCGGATGACTTTCAAAGTGTGACATTCAACATGGGTCTCAAAATTGGTACCAATGAGGAAGAATTATGGGGAAATAGGACTATGCATGGATTTTCATAATGTGAATTGCACCTTGGACAAAGAAAATTATGCAGTGTCATCAATGGAACAAATTTTATAGATAGTATCAGGGTATGAAATGTTTTCACTGCTGGATGGATTTTTAGGGTACAACCAGGTTCTGATGTCAAAACCCAACAGGCACAAGACAACATTTCAAACCAAGTGGTGTATGTTTTCTTTTAAGAGAATTCCTTTTGGACTTATTAATGCAAGTGCAACTTTTTATCGATATATGGACATCCCTTTTACGGTTTGATTAGACAAAGGGTGATGGTCTATCTAGATGATGTGACAATGCTCTTAAAAATAAGGTCTGACCACTTACACCATTTAAAGCAAATGTTCAAGCATTTTCACAAATATGGGATATCTCTTAATCCCAAGAAGATTATTTTCACATTGTCCAAGGGAAATCTCTTGGGCTATATCATTGCAAAGAGTGGGATTAAAGTGGACCCTAAACAAGTTAGATCTATTACTTAGATTCCCTACCCAGTAAACAACAAATCCATGCAGTCCTTCTTAGGGAAAATCAATGTACTCCACAAATTCATCTCGGACTATGCACAGATAGTGAAACTGCTGCAAGAGATGATAAAGAAGGATGTGATTTACAAGTGGCACAAAATGGAAAAGGATGTATTCGCCCATATAAATAAAGCAATAGCAAAAGCACCAATAATATATAGCCCAAATTTGAGTAAATATTTCTTGTTGTACACCTTCGCTTTTGAACTTCTATTGTTTTCATTCTTACATAAAAGGATGATCAGGATAACGAGCAACCCATATGATTCATGAGTGTCAGCTTGCAAGGACCTGAACTTAATTACCTCTCCAGTAATAAACATGCTTACATAGTCTACAAGGTGGTAAAACACTTTAGACCTTATCTTCTAAAGAAACATATTATTATCTTTGTTCCACACCCAACTGTCAGATCGTTATTTGTTCAACAAGCGTTGGGTGAAAGAAAAGAAAACTAGATGACTAGCTTGTAGGAGTATGATCTTGAGTTCAAACCATTTCAGATAATCAAGGGCCGTCGTCTATGCCAGTTAGCATCAAAAGCAGGAAATTCACTAGAAGATGACTCTTCTCGATGAGATTAGGAAATTGAAATGTATAATATTGAACAACCTACCCCCACTAACACACCAGCTTATACGTAGACATGTTAGAGTATCTTGAGAATGGTACCCTTCCCTCTCATTTATCAAGGAGACACAAGAGAGCTACCAGATTGAAATCTCTATCTTATTAGTTGGTACATAGAGTGAATTTTAGGAAGCACCATAACGGTGTCTTGCTCAGATGCTTGGAAGCAACATATTTAAAAAGGGTATTGCATGACCTTCATGATGGACCGACCGGAGAAGATTTCGCAGGTGACTCTACCACACACAAATTTATGCAGACCATTTTCTATTGGACCACACTCTTCCAAGATGCTCATGCTTATGCTCACAAGTGTCCGGTTTGTCAAAAATGCAATGGCCAAGAAAAGAAGTCAATTGCCCCACTGCAACCCATCATTGTAGAAAAAACATTACAACAATGGGGCTTAGATATTATTGGTGATATATTTATACACTCATCAAAGCAACATCCCAATATTTTCACTACTCCAATTTACTTCATGCAGTGGACAAAATCAGTTCCTCTCAAGCAAGTGAATGATCAAGAAGTCATCAACTTCCTCAAGCATAATATTATCACCAGGTTCAGTGTTCCGACTTTGCTTGGTTTTTAGAATGCAATGTATTTCTCATTACTTAAACTTTATTATTTTTCATTGTAAAATGGCATCATATTGAAACATTCAGCTAACTACTACCCACAGGGAAACAATTTTGCTGAGACGATTTACAAGAACCATATCCACATCATCAAAAAGAATTTCTTCTCTAAACAAAGGGACTGGCACATGAGTTGATCCAAATTGGAACATTATATTTTTTTTCATCCATCTCGATGCATTTGGAGTCGAAAAAGTGAAGGAATCAACTCACGGGACCGTTTTTACCAGCGGGACCCAGTTTGGTGAAATGGGGTCAGAAACCTTCTGAGAGCATTTTGAAGCATCAATCGATGTTTTTTGAGGGTAAAACTATCTCTTTGGTGCCACACCATTTCATGTTGTTATACACACAAAAATCTTTCCAACGGCGCAATAATCGTGTCAATCAGAGTCCGTATGCAAAAGTTATGCCACTCAGAAGTTACCTTCTTGTTTTCACACCTATATTTGGGGAGGCTGTCGTGTCAGCCCCCATTATTCATGGAAAAGGGACTAGACACGTTTTTTTGATGTAGAAGACTCTAGAAGAGTCTATTTTGTAACTCTAGTTAAGAGTTGATATAGTCAAACTTAACCACTAGTAGGTTATCGGGCTATATTATAACTGAGCCACTAGGAGGAAGAGGCATTCCATTCTTTCGTGATAATTTTGTTCCATAGTTGAGCAAATATAAACAGGAGAGATAAGAGGTAGAGCACATAGAGAGGATTTGTGCACTTTAGCATTCGACAGGCCATAAACATTACTTCTTTGTATTTGCAGCCATATTTCCAGACAGAGAAAGAGAGTGAAGTAGCATGACCTTCCAGCTGGGTTTTCTCCTGAAAGGGTTTCCCAGAGAGCATATCTTATGTCTTATGTGTGTGTGATCTTATTTTTTCATTCTCTTATTTTCTAAATAATTTAATTTTAGATGCATTCACTAATTACAATAATATCTACAGATCAAAAAATTAAATAAAATTGTAATAGTGTAGAATCTCAGATTTTTAATATAATATTATCATATCTATTGTGATGAACTGTCCAATGGAATATCCACAACAGTTTACGAATAATTTGGTATTAGAGAAGGTTTCTTTGGGTATCTTGTGGAGATTTCAGGGATCTAGATCGGTAGGGCCGAAAATCATAAACCCTAATCATGAGCGACGAATCTGTAAATGAACCTTATGATCTTGCAGAGGTGAGGTTTTCGCGGCTCGAAGAACAAATTGCGGATATAAACCACAATGTAAACCTCCTCATGGAGGCCCAAAGCAAAAAGTTGGGAATATTTGGAGAAGAAGTGGGTTCAAATGCAGAGTAAAAATCAGAAGGGGGATCTCCATATCAGAGGACATGGAGAACCAGCCGAAGAAAGAACCCAGAAAAGATCAACCCAGTTTGAGTGTCATGATACAATCCCTATTTGAAGTGGAAGAAAAAGTCGATATCAATCCATACCAAAGTAAGATTGACTCTCTGAAGCTGAACCAATGGTTGCAACAACTGGAAGTTTATATCAGTGTCCATCAGATCGAGGAAGGGCAAAAGATCTGATTCACGCTACTGAAACTGGAGGGCCATGCACTGACTTGGTGGGAAAGCCACACAGAAACCCTGAGGTTGGAGGGAGAACCTCCAGTGACTAAGTGAGAGGATTTCAAAACCCTCATTAAGTCATAGTTTTACCCCATTGGGTATGTGGAATACCAATGGATCCGGTGGCATTACTTCAGGCAAAAGTCAGGCCAAAGCATGCAGGAGTACATTACAGAATTCAGAAAGATGGCTATAATGTTGGCTGTCTCTCCAAAGAACCCAGATGTACTCCTCAAGTATTTGGGGGCTCTACACTGCCATATGCATGAGAAAGTGATGTCGTTCAAGCCCAAAACAATGGATGAGGCTTGTGTACAGGCACAACACTTGGAGAACACAACCCTGAAAAGAGCGCAATCAAGTGAATCAAGGCGAAAGGAGAAACAAGATGCTTCTAAGGATGGGAAGAAGAAGTCAACAGGGGAAAAAGATAAAAAGACGACAGCCACAACACACCAGTGCAAAGATCCTAGCACCCACTGTAACGTTGATGTCCATACAGAGAAGTGTTCTAAGTTGCTTCCAGAGCTAAACCCGAAGAACAAGAAGAAAGATAATAAGAAGAAGAATCTTATGACCACTAATTCGAGCAACCAAGTTGAAAGCAGCTCAGACGTGGATGAAAAGATCGTTTTTATGTCAGTGCCAAAGGAGGTGAAGATACAAGTCAAGAAGATGAAGGTTCTCCATGTCTTCCATGTAAAGATACAAGTCAAGAAGATGAAGGTTGTTGATCTGTTTGACTTAGGATCACAGGAAAATCTCTTTGCAGTAGATTTTGTCAAGAAGTTGGGGTTGGAAGTTCGTGATCATCCAAACCCATATCCACTAGGATGGGTACATAAGTATGCAGAGCTTAAGGTAACAAAACAGTGAAAAATTAGATTTGCTTTCAGTGTTGATTTTATTGATGAAGTAGATCTTGATGTGGTTTCCCTTGATGTATCTGGAGTCGTGATTTGGAGTCCATGCATGTACATCCATGATGCAATATTCATGATGAAAGCTAACCAATATTGGCTCATTAAGGATGGAAAATCATTCATCATCAACACGCACAAAGGAAAGTCAAAAATTTCACTGGTAAGTGCCAACTAGGCCAAGAAATTGATCAGTTCCAGCAAGAAGTATGTTTTATTGCTTTTAAGATAAGGTCATTCTGTAGAGGAGTCAATAAGAGACAAGTTATACCTAGAGGGGTGTACTAAGAAAAAAACAGAAATTGGAGGAGTTGTTATAGGCATAGAAGGATGTGTTCCAAGAGCTTAAAGGGATACCCCTTAAGAGAGAAGTGGAGCACGAGATCCAACTATTGTCAGACTCCCCATTGCCAAAATATTGGGTTATACAGACAATCTGTTATAGAAGCAAGTAAGTTGAAGAAACAATTGCAGCAGCTACTAGAACAGGGTGTCATTTGACCGAGTACATCACCATGTGGATCACCCATAATCATTATGCAAAAGAAGGTTGAGACTTCACATATGTGTATAGATTACAGGGTGTTGAATAAAATCACACTCAAGAACAGATACCCCCTACCCAGGATAGGTGATCTAGTAGATCAGTTGCAGCAAACAAAGTACTTCACTAAGCTAAACTTGAAGTCTGGATATCACCAGGTTCGAGTCAAAGAAGAAGATACATAGAAGACCGCCTTCAAAGCTAGGCAAGGTTTGTAAGCATGGTTAGTTATGCCATTTGGCCTATGTAATGCACAAGTGCATTTACGATATTAATGAATGATGTATTGCAGCCTTTTATAGATTCATTTGTTATTGTCTATTTGGATGATATAGTAGTATATAGTGCTACGTCGGAGGAGCATATTTCGCTTTTTGACGCAAGTGATGGAAACATTGAAGAAGCACCATCTGCTAGCAAATATCAAGAAGTGTGAGTTTGCGCAACAGTCCTTGTTGTATTTGGGATATGTGGTTGGTGGAGGAGAATTGAAGATAGATCCTTCCAAGATGGAGGCCATCATAAAATGGTCGGTGCCTACTAATGTTATTGAGGTTAGGAGTTTCATTAGAGCAGCATAGTACTTGAGGAAATTCATAGCCTCGTTTTCAGTGGTAACAACACCACTCCACACCATAACAGCAAGTGGCAAGAGTTTTCAGAGGGGAAAATGTAAGCAGAAGGCTTTCGATGAGTTAAAGAAGAATATCTGTGAAGCACCAATACTGGCATTACCAAACTTGCAATGACCCTTTGAAGTGGAGACAGATGTGAGTGGGCATGTTATGGGAGTTGTCTTGATGCAAGGAGGAAGGCATGTTTGTTGCTATTCTGAAGTATTTCTTGGGGAACTTCTTAACTACCCTACCTAGGATAAGGATCTCTATGCCATGGTGCAAGCTGTGAAGAAGTGGAAGCACTATCTAATGGGAAAGGAGACAATAATCCACAAAGATCACCAGTCATTACAGTACTTGTAGGCCTAGAATAAGCCACAATAGACCAGGTATTACAAGAGGATGGGATTTTTACAGCAGTTTCGTTTGGTGATAAAGTATAAGAAGGCCAGCAAAAACAAGTTGGTTGATATTCTTTAAAGGCCACTCACATCAAATATTACATCTTTGGGGACTCTTATGCACATGGAGCCATTCACCCATGATGCATACAGAGAGGCATATTCAGAATATGAGGACTTCAAGGAGGTTTATCAGAAGTTTCAGAGTCAGAGTCATGTGCACGATTTTGACAGCACCGTTGAATACCATCTCACACCTCCAAGGTTGTGTTAAGAAATTTACCCGAGAACAATAATTAATTACGGAGAATTAATGAGAGAAAAAATATAAAAATAACCAGTAATAACCATAAACACATGAACACACATGTTTATCTGGGAAAACCCAAAATCTGGGGAAAAACCCGATCATAATGAAATTTCATTATCCTGGCCAAAACCCTGACCAATTCGACAAAGTGGGTCTTCACCGCTCACCTCCAGGCCTTGCATTACAATGAAGTCTTTCCAGTCTTTTATAGGCTCCATTACATATAATACCATGGGCAGAATACCATGTGCCCCAAAACCATCATTGCTTAACCTCCTTTGACTCTATCCGAGTCAAGTTTACTTAACAATTGCCCCCTTAAACTTGACTTGGGGTTCCTTGACTAACTCCAGCCAATCCTACTAAGTGAGACAATCCCGCTCACTCTAGCTCTTATCCCCCTCAAAGTTTTTACCCAGGGTATTGTTAACTCGACATCCCCCTTATCACCTACCTTATCACCTAGGTTTAACCCAGACTTTACCGGTGACAGTAGTATGACCATTTACATGCAATAATTTTGACTTCATTAATTATTATTTTTTTTAATTTTATTGCTGCTCCTATTCTAACCCATCTTCTCCCAATTGCGAGCATTCTTGTTTTGTTTCTTTGCTACCTTCTTGCCAAGTTTAACTTCCTTTAAATTCTGAGATGAATCCTTGAAACCCTCGCTTGGGGTGACTTCACCAGGAGGCCTTGATCTGGATCTGGAGTGTGATAACATGCGATGCTTCTTGTTTGGTTGATCTATATCCATGGCATCAGCATTCTCTTCCATGCCATTTGACCTTTCTCCCTTACGACCTCGCCGAGACACAGATCTGCTCCGAGCTCTCTCTATTGCTGCCAAAGGATCCAACAACAACAACTACTCTTCCTCCTCTTGATCCTCTACCTCGGGTCTCTTCGCCTGCAACAACTCTTTCATGGCCGCTACAGATTGCAGCTTCCTTGCCTTCATCTATCTGCCTTTGTAGAACCTTGTTTTGAGTGCATTTAGATTAGATTTGTGAACAAACTATGCATCAATCCTTTCTATTTCTACCATGCTAAATAACCCTTCGCAACAAAAGCATTTTTCCGAAGCCAATACAGAACCTTTGGCTCTGATACCAGTTGTTAAGAAATTTACTGCATAACATAAATAATTACTGAGAGGAATATATATAAAAAAATAACCAACAATAACCATAAACACATGAACACACATGTTTATCTGGGAAAACCCCAAATCTGGGGGAAAAACTGATCATAATGAAATTTCATTATCCTGGCCAAAACCCTGGCCAATCCAACAAAGTGGGCCTTCACCGCTCACCTCCAGGCCTTGCATTACAATGAAGTCTTTCCAGTCTTTTATAGGCTCCATTACATATAATACCACGGGCAGAATACCATGTGCCCCAAAACCATCACTGTTTAACCTCCTTTGACTCTATCCGAGTCAAGTTTACTTAACAGGTTGCAGGGCACTTTGGTGTAGGGAGGATTGTGGCTAACTTACAAAGGTATGTGTGTTGGCCCAATATGCAAGAGCAAGTAGCTAGATTCATAAGAGGATGCATGCTTTGTTAAACCAGCAAGCCTAGCAACAGGAAACAGGGTTTGTATCATCCCTTACATGTACCTGCTTATCCTTGGGAAAGAATTTCCATGGTCTTTGTGGGCAGTTTACCGACAATGAGGAAGGGACATGACTACCCGTTCATGGTAGTTGACAAGTTCAGAAATATGTGCATTCTAATGCCTTGTAAAAAGACCATCAACGAAGAAGAATCAACAAACTTGTTCTTTGGACAGGTCTGGGTACACTTTCAGATACTAAGGAGCATCATTTTAGATAGGGATACAAGATTTCTCAGTGCATTCTGGACTACATTGTGGGAGAAGATGGACACAAAGTTGAATAGATCTACATCAATCCATCCACAAACAGATGGGCAAACAAAAGTAGCCAATAGGAATTTGGTACAACTTCTAAGAGGTTACAACCAGAAGAATCCGAAGACCTAGGATGAAAATATGGTATATATACAACATTCTTATAACAAAGCGGTCCACACTTCTACAGGAAAGTTCCCATTTGACACTTGTTTTGGATATTTTCCACCTTCACCTTTGGATATTGCATATGGGCAGCAAGAAGGAGTGAAGGAAGACCTTACAGGAGATGTTTTGAGTGCTGAAAAAATTATAGAGAAGATCAGGTAGATCCATATACAGGTACATGAAACATCGCAGAAGTCGCGGGAGAAGTATAAGTCCATACATGATCAGCACAGAACATAGAAATCATTCAAGGTGGGAGACAGAGTATGGCTACAGCTGAAAAAGGAGAGGTTGTAGGGGCTCGGTAAGAAAATCAAGGCTCTAAGGTATGGTCCCTTTGATATACTAGAAAAGGTGGGTGATAATTCCTATCGATTCATTTTACCACCATATATTCGCATTTACTCAGCTATAAATGTAGAGAATTTGAAATTCTATGAGCCTTCCATGCTAGATTAGGAAGAGGAATAGGTCCTACCTTCTATGGAGGATTTGGCACCAGACACTTAGGAAGAGTTGACAGAAGATACATTTTTGCAAAAGAGGTCCAGAACTACAAGACCTTTGGCAGTTTGGGTTGTAAGGGGCAACTTCCAGGCAAAGCTAAATGGTACACCAAAGAGAAGGTGGAGGAAACATTCCCTCACATCATTCAGTAAAAGATCGTGGGGACAAAAAGCCTCCCAAAATGGGGAGGTGTGATCTGAATTGGATTTTATATTGTTTAGCATCCATCCCGATGCATTTGGAGTGGAAAAAGTGGAGGAATCAGCTCATGGGACCCAGTTTGGCTAAACGGGATCTGAACTCTTTGGGAGTGTTTTGAGGCATCAAATGACATTTTCTGGGGGTAAAATTTGTCTCTTTAGGGCCACATCTTTTCATGTTGTTCTACACATGGAAATATTTCCAACAACACAAGAATCGTGTCAATCGAAGTCCGTATGCAAAAGTTATGCAACTCAAAAGTTGACCTTCATGTTTTCACACCTATAGTTGGGGAGGATGCCCTTTCAACCCCCATTATTCATGGAAAAGGGGCTAGACACATGTTTTTGATGCAGAAGAATCTAGGAGAGTCTATTTTGTAACTCTAGTTAAGAGTTGATGTAGTCAAACTTAACCACTAGTAGGCTATCGGGCTATGTTATAAATGAGCCACTAGGAGGAAGAGGCATTCCATTCTTTCGAGAGCATTTTTTTCAATAATTGAGCAATGATAGCCAAGAGACATAGGAGGTAGAGAACATTGAGAGGATTTGTGCACTGTAACAGCCTACGAGAAACATACATTACTTCTTTATATCTACAACGATATTTCCAAACAGAGAAAGAGAGCGAAGCGGCCTCACCTTCCAGTTGGGTTTTCTCCCGAAAGGGTTTCCCAGGGAGCATATCTTGTGTCTTATGTGTGTGTGATATTATTTTTTCATTCTCTTCTTTTTTTCATAATTTACTTTTACATGCATGCACTAATTACAGTAAGATCTACAGATCTAGAAATTAAATAAAATTGTAATAGTGTAGAATCTCAAATTTTTAATATAATATTATAATATTTGTTGTGACGAACTGTCTAGTGGAATATCCACGATTGTTTATGGATCACTAGTTTAGTGAATCCTCTATGGGATCGTTGTAAACCTTCTTTGAATACTTCTCCTTACTTCCTAGTGTATGGAAAATAATTCATCCTACCTTCGAACATTTACATGCCTGCCCTTGAGCTCTCACATGAATCTCAGGGTAAGCCCTGTCTCTTGGTTTAGAGTAGGATAGATTCTCTCCTTAAGTTACAGGAAGAAAGAAAGAAAGAAAAAGAAAAAAAGTATCTTCACTAGAACCATATCAAGAGATGGTTTGATAATAATTTTACAGGGTAAAAGGAATTAGTTATGGGTGAATTGGTATTGAAGTGGGAAAAATCCCATGAAGAGAAGGGGAAACACACTAAGTTCCAGTCCATGTGGATATTATTGTTTGTTGTTCATGAGACGCTTGGCCATCACACTTATCATCTCCAATATTTGTACGAGAAGACTGACTCTCATCTTGTAAATGGCCAAGATTTGAAACAATATTTTCAATGAAAGTCTATGGTTGTGCTCTATCCTATGTACATAGTCTATTTTTTTTATTTGTTTGTTATGCTCAGTCTTTTTGGTTTGTCTTTTCGTTCATTTGAATAAAATTCATGTGTAAGTGTGTTTCTGATTCCAATGTATGTGGAAAAATTGAAAAGGACTTTACGACATAGTGTCATTTGGCTAACCTTTAGTCCTTCTTATTCCTTTTGTTTCATACCTTTTGGTCGATGTTTTGATGGAAAATATGATTCTTGGGTAAGGAAAGCTTTGTGTCGAACCATAATATCTGTGTCTATTCTAGAAACTTCATGCCTACAAGCAATTCTTTATGTTTTGGTGTTTTCCATGTTGATCCAATCAAGTAGTGAAGGACAAGGGGAAAATATTAACGAGCATACTAATATTAGAGGTTTTATATATGCTTCTCTAAAGGAACAAATTTTTTGCGCTCAATAAGTCGAGATCGCTCTTCCACCATAGAAAATTTTAGGGGCAAAATTTCGCCGATGGGTGAAATTAGGGAGTTATTTATTATGGTTGGGTGAATTTCACCCTATTCTTATGGTAATGACAAGTATTAAGATATATTTCACCCTACTTTTATCGGAGTACTAATTATTTGTATTGTTTTCTCCTCGTGGAATGTATTTTCACTCTATTATATTTTTTTATTAACCCAAAATTGTTGGAATTTGTTTTTTTTCCCAGTAAAATGTATCCCACACTTCATGGAATGTGGAATCATGGGCTTATAGGAATTGGGGGTTCATATGAAAGCCATTCCATCACTATTTAAACAACCATTGCAATGGAGAGATTAGTTTGTTAATTCTTCCCTGCTGATTTGACATCTAGCGAACACAGTTATTTGATTATTTGCATTTTACTTTCATAAGCATTCACCCACATCCATGTTCTTTAAATGTTCAAATAAAGAAACCATCCTACATAAAAATATGAATATGATTATTAAAATTTTACTTTTTATTTCATTTTTTACATAGATAAACTATTCTAAATTTTTCTAATTATAATAGTAGAGACTCAATAAATCTCTATATAAATAGTACAGGATGTACCATGTTTTTATATTTTTATATGTCTAGATTGAAGGCTCTATATAAATAGTATAGCATGTACCATATTTTTATAATTTTGTATGTCTAGATTGAAGGCTTTATATAAATAGTAGAGGATGTACCATCTTTTTATATTTTTATATGTCTAGATTGAAAATTTGTTTCATCTACTAAATCATTTAACCCTTTATATAAAAGAGAGAATGAATTTTATAAACCTAAAATACTCTGGTTGTAAGATAAGGTTAATTGTAGATGTCACTACATTCACCATCGAAGTTGTCAAAATTGTTCAGGAATCAATAAAATAATAGTCCGTCGAAGGTTGTTGTGGGAGTTCACAAATTCCTTTAATATGGGCACTTCGGAACATTCAATGGGATTGATCCACCATGTATAATGAAAGGGTTATTGCTCTCATAACTGTAACAAACTCTCCTTTCTAATTCGATTAGCTATAAATCATGAAAGTGAGCGTGGTGGAGATATATTCCAATGTAGATATAAAAACTACTAACTTGTAATGTATCCTTTTAACCTACCATAGCATTTTAAAAAGGTTACAAAATAGTTAGTTTCTACACGTTGAGATTCACATTAACTCATTTTGATGCAACTTTAAAGGTTTGAAATCACCTTCAGAAATAATAATCTCTAAATTCCTTTGATTTTACATCCATCTTTGTGTTTTTATTGAGTGTAACCATTTTATATATTTTGTTAAAAGCTTATTCATGTTTAAGTTATATATTATAAATCCTAGATCTTAAAAAATTTTGCACAATAGATCATGGATATTAGTTTTCCTCATTGCTTAGAAACATTATATTGCTTACATGTTGTAGATTTTTGGTAAAAAAATTTGTATAGAATTAAAAAATATAATCACCAAACATATATAGATAAAAATAATAATAATTAAACATTTTTTCCAAAACATTATCAGAGATACTAGGTTTGTGCATGGAATAAAAAAATATAATAACTTATATAGATGAAAGAGATAGTGATTTTGTGCATCGAATACAAAAATATAATTACTTATGTAGATGAAAGAGATACTAAGTTTGTGCATGGAATAAAAAAAAATATAATTACTTATATAGATTATTTTTTGGTGGAGATGAAGTGGGGGTGATTCCTTCCCTTCCTTCTAATTGTAAAGGTATATTGGTTATGTTTTCTAGTACAATTTAGATAATTTCGTTTAGAACTCAACGTCGGGTTTTTTCACCTACAATTATATAAATATTTCAAATTCACACACACACACACACATATAGTTAAAACATTGTAGTCTAGTGTTGAAATGTTTTTAAATGGATTTTGATGTAAATTTTTTAAATGAACCTTGATGCAAAATTATATTAACACCTGAGTCTCCATTTTTGTTAATCAAATCACTTATTCCATTTCATTTTATTGCATTGTATTTGGAATAAAAATAAATAATTTA
>APFE031377119.1:25809-65536 GCA_000404065.3 Pinus taeda
TATTTATTAATTATTATCTTTATCGATGTATTTTTTTATAATAAGGTTTTTCAAATTTTAATTTAATTACCAATAGTTATTTGGTGGAATAGTTTGACCTACACTAATTATTAGTACTAGTCACAATAAGGGTTTGAGATTTATCTTAAAAAAATAACTCCTAACCAACATAATTGCCCCCTAAATGAGAAAATGCTCCTAAAAATGAGCAAGCCCAAAACTTGAAATAGGTGGGTAGGGAAAAATGTCTCATAGATTAATGGTCCTTTTAACTTTTCTAAGGTGTTGCATTGATCTCACTCAATGCCAAAATATAACTTGTGAAGGTGTAGAACACTTTGAACATAGCATCATTGACATAACACCAAAACACTATGTTGAGAAGTAACACTATTTGCAATGACTTTACAATGTTTTATAATTTAGTGAAAAATTCGCCAAGATTTAAAAAAAAAATAATACAATAAAATATTTGCCGAAAAGTTATTTGTGTGTGTGTTTGAAAAAATAGCTTGTACATTTTTATATGTACCATGGGGAATTGCCCATTTATTATACATATAATTTTAGGGGGTTCTTAAAATTTTCCTTGTCTTCCACCCCATGAAATAAATAAGTGTTGAAGTACAATCCTATTAAAATAAATAAATAAAAGGTGAAAGAAGAGAAAGGCTTCCTACGTAGGGAGGTGAAGCAAGTAGATTTGTAGGGGTACTGTCCATGCTTGTTGACAGTGAAGAATTGCTTGTGTTCCTGAAGTGACTCCATTGGAGTATTGTCCAGGCTTACTGGCAGCGGAGCAACACCAGAGATGAAGACTCATACTTTGAATATCTTAAGCTAACAAATTACATTACCCTTCTTCTGAATTGAAACAATGCGATATGGTTGGCTTTATGATTGTGTTCCACCGAGAAAGGATTAAGGGAACTATATTTATACACGGGGTAATTTGGGAATCCAAAGTAATATGCACGATGAATCAATACTTCCAGTAGAACTAGACCCTGCACGAAATATTTGACCAAGGAAGAAAAGTTGGAATTCAACCCCGTGTATCGCTAAGTGTTGTCGTTGCTACAAAACCATATGAAATTTTGGCCTACATCCAAATTCCAGAGCTTAATTTGACTTTGTTTACTGCCATTTATAGTATTAAGAGTCACTACATATGTTTTCTCTAAGTGTCCTAGTTCCGGTTGGAAGAAAACCAATGTGTCATCGTTTAGCATGGCAAGCATCGCGTATTGCGCAAATGTAGTTTTTGTTTGTCTCTAGGGGTAATATTGGTGCTAATGAGTCATACTTATCATTTAGACATGTATTACACTCATTTCAAAAGTTTCAAGCACTGTCGCACAAGTGTTGTCATTATCGTCGCAAAGTCTACCTTTAGTGTCACACTTCAGGGAAGTTGTTGCATTGTTGTCACTTTGGGGGAATTATGTTGTTCATGTGTTTTGAGTGATCAATGTTGTGTCATCAATTTTTCTAAGTGTGTGATCATGCTCAAATTTTTTCATTGTTCACTTTTTCCTTACTGATCCCACACTTAGCCAAATATGGAAATGTGCCTTCCCAAGAAAGTTGGCCTCACTCAACCTGCCTAACTATGCACTGCGGGGTCCCAACCCTCAAGCTCATACCTTGCTTCCTAGAAGAGCGCAATTTGTAGTTCTTTCCTTCCATAATTGTGCACTGCATAGTCTCGGTGCTTAGACCTGAACCTTGAGCTCCACAATTGTGCAACCCCTCCCTTCCAGTCACCCTCTTTTGTGCATTGTGCAGTATCAAGCATCAAGCCTCCAACCTGACTCCTTGAACTGCAAAATTTCACAAGCCCTAGGTCTTTGTATTTCCAAAACTATGAAGTAGGCAACCTCAAGCCTCAATCCTCAAGTTTGACTCCTTTACCCCCTCAACTGCGCAGTTGTCTTTCCCTAGCCTACCTAAACTACACACTACATAGTCTCAAGAATCAATCCTGGCCCCTGACCTCTTAAGTTGTGAAATTGTATAATCCTTGATCCAATCTCTCATCCCAACACTTAGCTCTAGCGTAGTTAATGGTTGTCATGAAGCATGTTAGAATAGGGGTTTATCGGATTGATGTTGTCTTTTCATGAGTGGATTTCAATTGCAGGTATTATATCATGTTATGGCAGGATGATGATGAAGGAGATGAAGAAGGAGACCCTTCTAAATGACACCTTTGTAGCTGCAAAGACTAGTTGATCAATCAAGAAAAGGTAAATGGACACTGGATTGCGACAAAAAATGGAGATGAAGATCATATTGAAGACTCCCTACCTTCAAGACTTATGGAGGAAGAAAAAGAAAATGTACCATCTTTCAAGAAGACACAAAGATATTAGCAACAAGAGTGGCTTCACATTTCCATATCATCATGCAGTCCATGTCATCAATGTCATGTCATGTTTTGTCAAGGTGGCATGTCATGTTTTGTCAAGGTATCATGTCAAGATGTATATCAGTCATCATTTGCCACACCATTTGTGGATTATGTAATTTCAATATGTGAGAAATGTGATTTAAAGTGGAAGTCCAAGAACTATCTATAGAATGTGAAAGTCATGAAAGAGGCAAAAGGTCATAGAGAAGTCAAACAGTCATGAATGTTTTCCAAGGGTCACAAGGAAGATGAATGGTCACCCCATTTGTTATATATACACCCTCATATCTCATGCAAAGGGCTTTTCACCTTGGATCCTGCTACCATATATTAGAGAGGAAGATAGCTATTTGGAGGAGCAAGTGGTTGCTCTAATGCTCCAGTATTGGAGCTAGTGGTGTTCACTATACTGATGTATCTTGGGACTTTTGCTTAATTTTCATAGCTCATTGAGCCAACACACTTTCATGCATATGTTGTAAATATTGTAATACTATTCTTTGAATGTTTATGATGTACGTTGTTTTTCATATGCACTAAGGAAATTGAACTATTTCGGTGGCTTTGGTACTTATTGTATTGAAAGTGTGTTGTATGCGTTTTAACAATTGTTGCTTCTATGTGAACTATTTCGCTATTTGATCAACGATTCATCCATATGTATATGCTAGTGTGTCTTTACTAGATTAGTACCGATACTTTTCTTTTAAAGACTCATTTTGATCTCCCTTTCGGTAGAAGAACCTTGATACATTCTAAAGTTGAACACTCCACAAGGCATACTCACTTTTTCATTCTAAATGACATGTACATTACTCTCTTTTGTTAACCATCATAATCAAGGAACTAAGAACATATGGAAGCAGGGCCTTATTTCAAGAAGGACTCCCACACCAAATGATGTGAGGTTTAATTGGTACTTTTTATCAGGGATTACCCCTTGCATGTTGGTGGTATGTAGCATTGTGAACACAACAAAATTTGAATTTAGTAATAATTAGTTATTCCTTCCACTGAAAATCCTTCTAGGCCTCATGATGATGATGATGTAGAGTCCAAAATAGTTATTCTTCTTATCAAATTTTCTCATCAATTGAAAGACATCAAGGTCTTCCCAAGCTTCTCAACTATTTGATATTTAATTAATGCAATCTAGACAAAAATTAAGAGTGTTCATAACCGATGTTAGCAACAAAGGCAAATCCATTCAACAATCTCCCCTTTTTTCATTTATGGAAATACACATACTACCCCTGTGAATACTGCTCCCCCTGACTCCATGCCTTAAATATTCTATTCCTGATTTCTCTCCCCCTTTAACATCAATGACAAAGAGTTACTACCCCTTATGTAATTCCTTCCTCTATATTCCTGTAATATGCCTTTCTTTCTTTGACTTCTTCTCTCCCTTTGAAATGATGTGCTTCTCATGGCTTCCATGGTTGATTTTATCTATCAATATTCATCAATGAAAATGAGTCCTTTTACAATCCTATCCATTACGTTTCTTTTCAAACCTGTTGCTCCACAAAGCTAACGAATCTACTCAAAATGTTGACCAATGTTCTGATGACTTCTTCACATATTCCATCTATCAACCTATCAAAAGATAAATCTTCAAAAGTGCAACCACTACTACATATACTCCCCTCTTCATCATTCATAAGACTAGGATTCATCATGCTAGATTCTTCATAATAATGAATGAGTTGCCTTTGTATCTATATCATTTTGAACAATGACATATTTCTTCATAGATTCATCATGACCTTTCAACCTTGCAAAACTTGAGAGCATAACTACTAAGAATTTCTCATTCACTTAATCTTTTTTCTTTTCTTTCCTTCTCCAAACCTTCATGTACCTGGTGTTAGGGCTATCTTTCATGGAAGATTCCATCTTATACCTACAATCGCAAGTTATATGCCTATAGTTATGGCATTTGTAACATTCAATGTTGGACCTGAATGATGAAATATCTAACATATACTTTCTATTGATAAAGTCCTTTTGAAATTTGTCTTGCGATCATGTAAACTTTCTTTTAGGGTTTTGATAATGTCCTTGGCAATAATTCATGTCATACATTCTACAATCCCTAACCATATGCCCAAATTTAGAACATGAGAAACAATAACTGTTAAACGTACTAGAGTACCTGGATGAGATGTCCTATTTTGATGATCTTCTGTAGACATTCCCTTTTGGAGGAGGTACAACCCTTTTTTGATCCTTGTCATTGATTACTTTAGCATTTGGAGAAATAACATTTCCACCCTTATTTTGTTATTTACCTTGATTTGACATTACAGGGATCCAACTGTCAGCCTTCACATCAATCTTTCTATCCGAGGACTTGGAGCTTCTGCCTTCGTTACATGGAGCTTTACCTACTTCTTTTTCCTTCATCTTCAACTGTGCCATTTCTTGATCTTTCTCATTGATGATATGAACCTTCTTTTCAATATCCTTCAATTTTTCCTCCTATCATTCCTTGAGCATGTTGATTTTAGTTAGAGTTGCATCCAATACCTTTTTATTTTTACTAACTTCTGCCTCATTCTTCTGAATAGATTCTTCTAATTAGATTTTCAATCTTTTCTTTTTCTTTTCTACTTCCTGCACTTGAAGTCTTAGAAGGGAAACTTCTTCTTCAAGTATCTGATTTCACTTACTTGATTTTCTAAGATCACATAAGGTATTGATCAATTATGCCTTCATGTCAACTACTACTTCTTCTTCTTCATCATTGTATGATTCTTTGACATGAGAATCTTCTTTATTTGAATCACGATCACTCATCATCATTTTCATTTTCACCTACATGCTTCTTTGAGTAGAGATAATGTATTTTCTTCTAGAGACCTTTTTTTAATGAGCATCAATCAACTTTGGCTTTTATAGGATCTGGAACAACACTAAGAATAACATTCATGGATTTCATATTGTACCTTCTATATTCTCTAGTAGATGTGTCTCTAGGAAAAATATATTGCCATACATCATATCCTTGAGCTTGCTAATCAACTTTCATTCTATATTCCCATATTTCATATTTAGCTTCATCAAACTTAGGAGTTGGTATACCAACTTTATTCTCTTCATATTTGGAGATTGTTGCAATACTTAAGACTTCCTTTGATTGTTTGGATGTGTGCTTCTTTGACTTTCCCATGTTTCCACTTCTAAGATTTTCCTTCCAGTTGTTAGGATGCAACTAAAGGAACTTGCTCTAATACAAATTAATATCACATCACATGAACAACCACTGCTTTTTCTTCTTCTTCATTATCAAATTCTTCCACCTGAGAATATTCTTTATTTGAATCACGACCATCATCATCATTTTTATTTTTACCTACATGCTTCATTGAGTAGAGATAATGGAGTTTCTTCCAAAGACCTTTTTTTAATGAGCATCAATCAAATTTGGATTTTATAGGGTCTAGAACAACACTAAGAATAACCTTCAGAAATTTCGTATTATACCTTCTAGATTCGCTAGTAGATGTGTCTCTAGGAACAAAAGATTGCCATACATCATATCCTTGGCATTGCTAATGAAATTTTATTCTAGATTCCCATATTTCATATTTTGCTTCATCAAACTCAGGAGCTTGTAACCAACTTGATTCTCTTCATATTTGGAGACTGCTACAGTATCTAAAACTTCCTTTGATTTTTTGGATGCATGGTTATTTGACTTTCCCATGTCTGCACTTATGATATTTGTCTTCCAGATGCTAGGTTGCAACTAAAGGAAATTTCTCTAGTGCAAATTGATATCACATCACATGAATAACAAACAACACCATTCAACAATTCAAAAGCATCAAGACAATAAAAACATTTTTTTAGGTGGAAATCCTTCCAAGAGAAAAACCACTGAAGACTTTCTAATATTTGTCTTCGACGATTTACATCAATAGGAATCTTCAACATCCAAATTTATCAACTCCAGCTAAAAGTATGCTCCAACACCCTGTTTAATAGCTCCAACTTGAAGGATGCTACAATGCCCTAGACAGCTTCGAACCTAAACCATGCTCCAACGCCCTGTTTAATTGCTCCAACTAGAAGTATGCTCCAATTCCCTAGTTTACAGGCTCCAACTTGAAGTATTCTCCAATGCCCTGGTTTACTAGCTCTAACCGGAAGGACACTCCAATGCCAGGTGTAGGCTTCAACCTGCCCTAGCACCACCATGCCACCCTGAAGCATTCTCAGGCTCTGACATGAAGGAGACTCCATTGTCCTGCTTGACACCACCCTGCCACCCTACACAACAAGATTCCACATGCCTTGAAGGCTTCAACCTTCAGCTCACCACGACGGACCATGTTTCACAATTTTCAAACTAGATCCCCTTGTGCTCAATATCAATATAAAATTAAATTACAATATAATTAAATTCTTCTATGCATCAAACCTTTAATTCGAAAACTTGGTTAGCCTTCACTCAAGCTACAACAACTTGTCATCAAACATCCAACCATATAATCTTGGTTCAACAAGAAAGCACTAAAAGCACAGGCATCCATCAAATGCCCATTCTAGCCAATAACATTGTTACCAATATGGTGGTTTTACCTCTGCTCAAGGGATAAAAACTCTATCAAGTGTCGTGTCACAATGGATCTACCCTAGTTACGTCATATTTTATAATCATGATACCTCTATATCAAACCACAACCCACAACATCTTTCATTGGCAATGGTCAGTAATATACATATTTAACAACTCAACTTAGAACATAAAACACTAGCATCTTCAGGTGGAATCCCTAGCGCAAAATACATTAATAGCAATCATGCCCTAATGACTTACATCTAGAAATTTGGTTACCAAATTCACTTCAGTAATACAAACCCTAAGAAACATATTATCAATAGGAGACATTTTCTTGTAAAAAAATATAATATGCTCAACCCAAAACATACGACAAATGCTCAATGCAAACTCTAAAAATACTCTAAAAAACATATACTAACATACAAGGATATGAGCACATGCATTTACAAGGTTTTGTGTAGTATACTCAACAACTACACACTCTTATATCAAAATAGTCAATGCATAAAGTAAGGCACCAAACTTCAAAATCGCGACAACCCTATAAAGAAATATAAACACACAACAACTTATACCCTACATACAAACATGGCCAAACAATTTCTGATCTATATGTTCCATGCATACTCTACCACAATCAATACCCATGTGTAGTTTCTAATATAGGAGTGATCTGGCATCAAACCTTTGTTTGAAACCTATAGGTCTCTATCATACACAACATGTCAATGGACCAATCTTTTCCATTCGTTTTTGTCTCCACTTTATATTACAAAATGATTTTGTAGGCCCATCTAAAATATATTTAAATAATATCAAATCAAACTCCTATGATCTTGGACAAGATAAACTCCACTCAACTACGCATTTCAAT
The DNA here is from genome assembly GCA_000404065.3 of Pinus taeda. NCBI lineage: Eukaryota > Viridiplantae > Streptophyta > Pinopsida > Pinales > Pinaceae > Pinus > Pinus taeda. The sequence continues at coordinate 33,670 of APFE031377119.1, forward strand.
ATTCTCCAAATCTATTCCTACATATTCATGTGATGGACCAAAGAATGCTCGATGTATTTAAGTTATTTGATTTAATATTTCTTGCTGCAAGATTTCTACAACAGATGAAACACCCCACCTTGTAGGCCTTTCTTGTGAATTCATCATCCAAATTCCAACACTTGTGGCATAATAGATTTCAAATTATAGTTTTAATTTTTCATAGTTGTTCCTAGTCCCATTGTTCATCGTGTCATTGCAAAAAGGCTATGTAACCAGCTACATAAATGACTCAGAACATCATATGTGCCCTTATGGTAATGAATTTGTAACTAGGTCTTGGTCTAGGCAGAGAATTGCTGCATGAACTCTCACTCCACTACAAAGGACCCAAAAAATTTTACACTAGTTTATTTGAGATGTTATCCAACTCCTTGTTTACAGCAACGCAAGTATGTACCAACTGCAACTTCCCGTTACTTGATGGCATACAACCACATGTAATAATTTAGAAATTGACTTTGCCAAGACTTAAGAAGTTATTTGAGCCAGTAGGTTTGAGAACACTTGTGATCGAAGCAATTCTTCTTTCCACTCCATTGGGTTCATCACTTTTATGATTCACATCATGAATTGATCATTTCATACCAAATATGTTTTGAATTCCTTACTCGCATAAGCTCTAAGATAGATCAAAGAAAAAAAATGTAAATTTAAATCATGATTGATCTCAACAACATTATATCTCAGAGAAACAACTAACAGTGCCACCAAAAAAATTGAAAATGAATGCTACCTTAGGTGAGCTTGCATTAGGGCTTAAAATATCATGAATGCAAGCTAGCTAAGACCTCAAAATGTATGTGAATTAGGTTATCCTTAATGTATGAAATCAAGTGTAGCCCTAAACCAAGAAAAATAAAAATAAAAACAATAAAGTTGCTTCTAATTAAGCCTCTGGATAGGATCAATGAATCAAGTGACTTCTCCTACTATAGGGTTGAGACTTAGCCTCAAGGTCTACGACTTTGTGATAGCTAAACAATTCTAGAAAATATTTTAGAAGTGGGATCTTTCAGAGCCGAAAATACGCCACGGTTGACCCAGTGCCACAACGAATAACCATAACCCAAAAGACTTCTTCATTTTTTATCTCCTGCTTCAGATTCTCATGTCGGCATTAGAGCCACAGATCATCTCAGAGATATGTGTGAGAATTCCTTAGACTTAGAGGAGAAAATAAGCCTTAATTTATAGTGGCGAAGGATGGTATTCTAATGGAGCTAAATCATACAATTTTTGGAGGGAAGTGATTTAAGAAGTTGGAGGGAAATTTTAAATTTGACTTTTAATTTCAAAATTTAAACCTTTGAAGCCAAAATCCCCAACAATTATAAATATCCTTTGAACCAAATTTGACTTTAGCAATAACTAATTAGTCTTTACAATGAAAATCCTTTTAGGCCTCACAATTAAACAAGCCAATGATGAGTTGCCACATGACCTTTTCATTTGGGGACTTTGTTGACCATATGAAGGGGGCACTAATCTTTTGAAAGTTATAACTTTTAAACTGAGAGGAGCCTCATGTCATGCCACATATTGTTTGAATCATCATGGCAAGGATAATTAATTGATGATTATCTGAAGACCAAAAAGATAATATTCTTACCCATTTTTTTCATCAATTGCAAGGCATTAGGGGCTTCGCGAGGCTTCTTGACCATTTCAGCGTCAATCAATGCAATGCATAAAAATATTGAGAGTTTTCAAGAAACCGTGTTGGCATCAATGACAACACCATAAATTAAACAACATACACACATGAGACACATATATTCATGTGGAAATCCATAAAGGAAGAAAATCATAGACCTTATATATGGATATTGATGTTACATAGTTTTCTCTAGCTCCAACCAAAAGGAGACACCCATCCCCGAAATTTACAAGAACCGACTTGAAGGAAGAACCAACTCCCTGATCTTTACAAGTGTAGACCTGATGGAAGCCCAACTCCCTGATATTTATAGGCTCCAACCTCAAGGAAGCACCAACTCCTTGATGTTTTATAGGCTCCAACCTGAAAGAAGCACCAATTCCTTAATGATTTATAGACTTCAACCTAAAGGAAGCACAAATAATTGATATGTAGGTAGCGACCTTCTTGACCTAGCATATCCCTCTGTACTAATATTTTCAAACTCAGATCCACAAGGTTCTTGTTTGTACAACTTTATTTTGTATTGCTTTCCTATTTTGTAATTTACTTATTATTATAAATTCTCTATGTGGCTTCACATACATCTTCTCACACTCTCTTGCAATTACACATCTCCCACAAACTTCATTCCAATATTTTAATTTGTTCCTTTGCGCCACAAAAACACCACAAGAAACTCTTTTTACAGACTTCATAGATGATCGAAGATATTTTGCTCATACATAACTGGTAATCTTCTTAGCTTATGTATACTCTACTAGATCAATCAAACATGGATGGGATTAAAAAAAACTTATACTATTTTAATTTTCTTCATTGAAAATCCAATTTGGATGATAATATTAAAACTTGATACCTTCGCTCTTTGGGGCTTCTATTTAATTGCATGAAACCATATGATATGAATGAGAGAAGTGACCAAGGCTCTAGCCAAAAGATGTTAAAACCTTGCACTCATTGGGCACTCAATTGTTTTTCATTTAAAATGATTTGACATATTCCAATGGTTGATGGATAATGGGATTTATCCCTCAAGTGCTCGACATTATTCCCTTGTGACCTAGGACATGACCATGAGTGTAAAGACCACTCACTACATTGTTGCCCTCGACACTTTAACTTTTTGATAGACTGATAGACTCCTAGGAAATTTACCATATAATACCCACAACTATTGGGTCCTTCCTTTTCTATAGAAACTTTGATCAATTTTGTCATAAAAGCGCTAGGAAGGTGAATAACAAAAGCAAGAAAAACAAATTGTAAAATAAGACGAAAAGAGGGAGTAGAAAGAAGAAAGCGGCAAGCGAAGAAAGAATGATGTTACATTGGGACTTGCCATGGTCGAAGAAGAATGGCTAAGGTTATAGTTTTGAAATAAAAAAGTAAAAAGTGGACCATACAATTGGATCTCGTTAAAGGGGTTATGCTAGACGAAAACAAGTGAGAGTGGCTCAAGGCAAAAGTAAAACAAAATGTACATACATATATATATAATGATCGAGTTGTAGGGAAGAGATATAGAGAGAAATAGGTTGACATGTTGTTGGAATGAGATCTGAAGTCTTTATGTGTGATTTGATGTAATCTAGTCCTATTTCCTTCTAATTTTGAGCAAATTTTGAAATTATCCTATGTAGTATTCGTAGATCTGCATTGTAATAGCTTAATCCTTTGAAATAATTTAAAGAAGAATGTCGCTGGGTTTATCTTTATGTGTTTGCGATTGCATGATGATGTGTTGTGCGCCCCTTTAAAATTTTGTAATGCTTTATTAAGTTATTTTCCATGCATCTATATCCTTTGCGCAAAGTTGTTTGAGGATCTATGAATAATTAAGGACATGATGTATAACTTATGCATTGATCTAAATATTGTCATTGTCTAGATTCCCGCCTAACATTTAAAGTCTCAACACGTTTCAGGTGACACCTTCCTCCCTTGTGGAGGATTGAAAATGCTTGTGTTGTGTTAGACTACAATGAACGCCTTTGTTGGCACCTTGTGGCTAAAAAATGCGTCTATATAGCAACACTTTTCGTCAAAAAATGGTTCCATTGTTGGGACCTTGAAGATCATAGTTTCTCCAAAAAATGAAGGACCCATCAACAATTAAGGACTTTGACCATTTCCTTGATGCTCATTTCTCACTACTCATTAGAGGAAATTTGATTTTAAAAGGTTAAAATTCAAGTTCTATGTCATAATGTGTAGGCCAATCAAAATACTTTAAAATTCAAAAGAGATATAGGGGTGACTAAGCACCGACAATTTTTTTAATAATATAATTTACCTACCTTAAGCATGAATGGTGCCCAAGTGACCCAAAACTACATTAAATATTAAAAATTAAATTAGTATCTTATTCTATAAAAGTTATAATATCAAGAATATTTTTAATGAAGAGTAAAATATGGGTTGAGTGTGCTTGTAATGACACATAATTGATTTAAATTTAAATTTATTTTTTTAATTTAAATTTTATTAATCAATGTGTTTCTATATATATAATATATATATATTATAATATATATATAAATAATATATATATATATATGGGGTGTTATTTTGATAAAAATGCAATTATTTCGGTAGTTTAAATTTAAATTAAATTTTAAATTCACTTTTTTAAATTTAAATTTTATTAAATCTTGTGTTAAAAAATTAATGTGTGATTAGTTTGATAAAAGTGATGTTTATTTGAGTAATTTATACTTAAATTTTAAATTTACCCTTTTAATATAAATTTGGATAATTTAAGTTAAATTTAAATTCATTTTTATATATTAAATTTTATTAAATGTTGTGCTAATAAATTAATTTAAATATAAAATATATATAGCTATTTTGATAATAAATGTCACATTAATTTGGGTAATTTTGATATAAGTAAAATAATAAATATGATATATTAAAACATTGTCTACATGACATTACTTCATTAATTTCTTAATTTTTTTCTTAGGTGACTATTTCTTAGTTGAAATTTCCTCTAATGCATTGGTTTGCACAACACGTTATCAACCAGGTCGTAGGATAAACTAAACTGGCATTTGACGGTGTTGCACCTAAATAAGAAATGTTGAAATATGTTGTCATTGATGGCAATAGGGTGATGCAAACAAGTTCTCATAACAGCCAAGAGGCAGCACATGTCAAGGATGGAGCAGCATGACAGAATGGCAAACAAAAAGGTGCAAAGATTTTAGAGCCAATTCTAGAGAACCAGCTTAGCTCAGGTAAAGGTGTAAGTCATCCAGTTGGATAGAGATCTAAAAGATATTTCCAACAATAAATGGAAGTCCCAAAATTACTTCCTAGATTGAAAGTTAGAGTTGGTCAAAGCTCTATGACCCTGAGACCCTCATAGCATAGTGAAATAAATTTGGTGGAGTCTTTGTCTCTTAGCCAAAATTGGCAAATGCAAAACACAGTAGAGATGAATGGTGAAGCCTCTAAGCGATAGTTGTGGGCTCACGTGGAAGCCACAGCAGCAACAAGGAAGAAGTTCATTGAACCAAGTGGAGCCCACAGCATACCCCTAGTCCAATGGGAGTTCATCCCGAAAATTTATTTGTGTGCCCAAGTTTAAGCAATCAAGGGAAAGTAGTCGGGACAACATGGAGAAGAAGCTATGCGCTGCCCAATGAGGATCGAGTGGGTGGAGGTCGCTTGATCGCAATACCCCGGAAGATTGCATTTGATGCATTATTTGAAAGAATCAGGAGGATAGGAGCGGGTGGAGCCCACCAAGGCAATCCATAAACTAACAAAATAATTTGAAGAGCCCAAAGGCTATGCACCATATTTCAATGTCAGGACACGTAAGCAACAACGCCAACCCACAACAATACAGCGCACAAAAGCACCAATCAAAAGGGAGTAGGAAGGCGCCCACTTTGCCAGCGTAGCTCACAGAGGGTGAGCCCAGAGGTATAACAGAGAAGGCAATGCAACAGAGAACATTAGTCTAGCGAAAAAACAAAGGAAACGGTCGGTGAGCCAAAAATAAATTAACAAAGGATTTTGTCACAAAACAAGGCCTCGGAAACCCCCTTCTCTCTCCTCTGACACAGGAGAGGTGGCAACTCATGATTGGCCCACACAGCAGAGGATAGTGACGTCAACACCAACCAATGAGGGTTGGACACGTGTCATGTATTTTTGGGCATCCAAACAACCCATACTTGGGTGACACATGTCACCAATCAGGGGACGCCAGGTGTCCCTAGTGATGTTAGCATGACATCATGCTGACGAGATAAGCCCGGAAGATTTAATATGGTGCACAAAGAAGTTACCAGACAACTGGAGCCAGGCCACAGTGGTAGTTGATGTAGAGGAAACTAATTAAAAAGGTACCAGGAGGACCCCATGGGACAGCTCATCCCGCAGAACCTAAAGCCAGAGGATTCAAATTGTTGTGTTTTGCAACGGCTCTGGGCATAATGGACCAGGTCATGAAGGAAAAGTGGTAGCCAATGAATTAAGAGGTCGATCGGTCCCTATGGGACATGACAACCCAGCGGTATAACCCTGACAAGTATACAATAAAGCATATAAACAATGCACTAGAAAATAGAGGACTATGGGATAAGCCCTAGCCTTTGTATGTTTCAAGAAAAAACTGTGGGCACAAAGTATAAAGAGCCACAAAGGCTCTTCGCATAGTGAAGCATTGGCATTTTGGCTAGTACCTCATCGCCTTGCATAGAGGTGTGACAATCGGTGTGGAGTCATTACACAGGGAACAACGCACCCAATAACATTAGGGAATAAAGGGCTTAACACCCAAATTATTGGCCAATGGTTGCGGAGACCAGACCTTTGGTTGTTTCACATAGAAACAAAACCAATGGTGCAAAGCCATTTGCAAAGGAAATAAACCCATGAAGGTCTCGAATAGGCTAAGTGCTTGGAGACTCAGCCGATGGCTGCAAAGACCCAATCATATGGTGGAAAATAGGTAAAGGGTCTAACGAAAAGGACCTTAAGGAAAAAATAGTGGAACTTCCAGTTTTGGAAGTTAAAGTCAAGATATTTGGAGTTAAAGTTAGCACGTGAACTACTAAACTTTGTGTAAATTACATAATGCACGGGTTTGGTAAAAAATCTTAGTTTAATGTGCAGAAAGAGGTTGTTAAGGCCATGTGACTTGGAGAAAAAGTCCAAAAGACCAATATGAGTAGGACAAAGGAAAAAATATGGCTTCATGCATAAATTAAGAGCCAAATATAGCAAAAAGAAAATATATATAAACAGGTCTAGTCAAGCAAAATTAAGATGCTGGTTTTTAGATTGTTTGTGAGACAAATATCATTGTGCATCAAGTTATTGGTATGTTGAGGTTGTTGTAGATGTTAGCAGGTGGTTTTTTTATACATAAAGATTGCTTTGAAAAGCAGGGATAGCAGTCATGCATCCTGGTATGAAAATGGATGAAATATGGATTGGTGAGCGCCAAAGCAAGTTTAGCTTGTTGATTAGGGTTTGGTGCTCCTTCTAGTGGGTGATGGATAATTGTTAGGGGTTGTAGCTCCATTAATTTACAGCTAAAGAATCAGGAAGTTGAAGCTTCTTGTTGGTTGTAGCTAGAGCATTGCATTTGCAATTTGTGACTTGCTCCATTAATAAAATTGAAGAGTAGTTCTAAAATTTAAATTGTTCCTTGTGTATGCTCCATTGAGTTTGATTTTATTGTGATTAAATAATTGATAGTGTGTTCAAAGTGAAAAAAGTTTTAAATTGGTAAAATATGTTACAATATTGATTCACCCCCCCCCCCCCCACTCTTAGTATTGTCTTGGCTTCCAACAATTGGTATTAGAGCCAGATTACTTATGATCAATCTAATAGCTAGAAGTAAGATCAAGGACCATAAAACACCAGGAAGGATGTTACCAACAATTCACCCGTGTTCAATGAAACAAATTATGTGTTTTGGAAAGTAAGTATGAGGACCTACATTCAATCACTTGGAGTTGATGTGTGGGATGTTGTGGAAGAATAATATCGAAGACCTCCGGTGTTAATTACCAAAGATCAAAAGTTGGAGTTTGCATGCAATGCCAAAGTAATGCATACCTTTCTTGCCGGCCTACCTGAATCAAAGCTTGTCAAAGTAATGGATTTCACATCTACCAAAGAAATTTGGGAGAATATGAGCAACTGTTATGAAGTAGACAACAAGGTAACGAATGCTAAACTCCAATGTTTTAGGATGACATTTGAATCACTAAGCATGCATGATGATGAAGATGTTGCGAAGTATTTCTTAAGAGTAGATGAAGTTGTGAACACCATAAGAGGGCTTCATGATAAGCTAGATGAACAAGTGGTAGTTCAAAAAGTGCTAAGATATCTTCCTGAGAGATTTAATCCCAAGGTGTCTACCATTGAAGAAATGCCAAACTTGAACACTCATTTTAGATCAACTTCTTAGAACACTCACTACCTATGAGATGAGGAGTTCTAAAGGACAGTCTACAGCCAAAGAATCAACCTTCAAAGTAGAAAAGAAGAGGAAGAATGAGCTTAATGACTCATGTTGTGAATAGATGAAAAAGCCAACTTTGTGAAGACACTCAAGTGAGGATCAGGAAAGTAGAAAGGTAAGTTAGCATTTAAATGCTTTAACTATGGCAAAGTTGGTCAGTATGCATCAAAGTGTCCTGAAAAGAAGAAAAATGATTATGATCCTAAAGAAAAGTTTAAGAAAGTTTAGAAGGCTAAAAAGATAGGCTTCTACGTCCAATAAGGGAGCTCTTCTGAAAGTGAGTCCAACCAATCCTCAGATGAAGAAAAAGATGATTACAGCCCTAAGGAATTCATGTTGATGGCCATTGAAGATATGCAAGTAAAGGTTATCATCTCTGATAATGTAGAGTTGGTAAGTGTTCTTGAGGAAATAGAGAGGTCAAGAAACAAAAACAAAACCCAGAAGGAACCTCTGATGAAAGAAAAGGCTAAAATTGTTGAGTCATTACTTATGCAGTTAGAAGAAGGTAAGAAAATCCAAGAATCCTTGAGCCAACAGTTAAATAAAAAGGTCCAAGAATGTGTGAAGATGGAAGGTGAAACCATAGTTTTGAGAGTGGAGTTGGAGAAAGAAAAAATGTAGCTCATCTTAAATAAAAAATTAAGCAAGGTAACTAGAGATCTGAATGAAAAATTGGAAGCTCAAAGATCGTCCTCAAATCAAACTAGTCTGGGCTATGACGTTGAGTCAAGTTCAGTAGTTGAGTTAAAAGGTAAAAAGATAATCTATTTTGTACCCTCAGCAAAAGAATGGCCCATGCAACAGCAAGAGACAATTATGCAACCTAAGACAAATCAACAACAACAGTAGCACATTGTCCATGCAAATTGATTTTCTGCTCAACACAAAAGGAAGCCACCCAGGTATAACGATGTTTTCCCTGAATATCATTTTACATGCAATAACTATGGCCACAAGGTAGCCAACTACAAAGTCAACCTCTCTTATAGACAGTTCAGATCCAAGAGAAGTTTTCAACAAAGAAGAACCAAACTCAAGTATGATAATCCATTTGCTCCTTTGAATTATCAAGTGCAGTGTTATAAATGCTATAATTTTGGGCATATAGCAGTGAATTGCAGGCTAAGGGAAAAGAAGAAAGGACCATTCATTGAGAAAATTGTACAACATCCAAAAATCTAGAAAGAAAAAGAGAAGTCAGAGCAGTGTGACATTGTCTTGCATCCTTACAATAGTGGGAGCCATTGGTATGTGGACAGTAGTTGTTCCAGACACATGACAAGAGATAGAAGCAAATTTCTTACTTGGCAGCCTGTGGACAAACGTAATGTGACTTTTTGTAATAATTCCCCAGGCAAGATAATTGCAAAAAGATTAGTTTGTCTGTCAAATGGAAGAGGTAAGGAAAATAATGTGTTATATGTTGATGGGTTGAAGAATAATTTGTTGTGTGTCCTAGATGTGTGACTAGGGATACGATGTAGTTTTAAAAGCCAAAAAGTGTCAAATAAAATCCACCGGTACAAGAGATATAGTGGCTAAAGTTGTAAGAACAAACAACAATGTTTATGTGTTGAAAGAAAAGACAGAAAAGTGTTGTTTGACCAAGATTGATGAAAGTTGGCTATGTCACAAAAGGCTTGGACATTTGAACTTTGACCAGATTGTGAAGCTTAGTGATAAAAACACAATCAAGGACCTTCCAAGGCTTTCAAAACTAGAGAACATTATTTGCAAGTCTTATCATCTCAGGAATCAAGCTCGAGTTCCTTTCAAAGCAAAGGAAAACTATTCAGCAAAACCATTGCAATTGATACACATGGATTTGTGTGGACCATCCAAAACATAGTCAACCATCGATAAGCTTTATTTTATGCTAATCATTGATGATTTCAATATGATGATGTGGGTTGAATTCCTCAGAGAGAAGTCTAAAGCGTTTGAGAAGTTCAAATATTTCAAAGCCATAGTTGAGACCGAAACAGACTGCAAAATCAAAAGCATAAGGTTAGACAATGGAGGTGAGTTCACTTCAAAGGAGTTTGATGTATTTTGCAAAAGAATGGCATTAAAAGGCAACTGACCATAGCAAGGACTCCCCAACAAAATTGTTTAGCACAAAGAGAAAACAAATCAGTGGAGCAGTTAGCTAGAGCAATGATGAAAGAAAAGTATGTCCAATAGACGTTTTGGGCAGATGCAATTCATATAATAGTTGTCATTCTCAACAAAGCTCATTTCAATTCAAATAGTGATAAAACTCCTTATGAGTTGTGATTTGGCATGCCAGCAATAGTCAAACGCTTCAAAATATTTGGCAGCAGATGCTACATTAAGAGAAACGATGAGAAACTGGGAAAATCAGATGTCAGAGTAGATGAAGGCATTTTTCTGAGATATTTACAGTATAAAAAAGGATACAGATGCTACAATAAAGTCAACAAGAGAATCATTGACTGCATTGATGTAAAGGTGGATGAGCACGATGATCAAGAACTGAAAAACTAGTGTTGATGGACCAATAAGCATTTGTGATGAAAAAGTCCAGGCAGTTGCAGAAGAAAGCGAGGAAGAACCCTCTAACCCTCTAGTCCTCAAGGCAAAGATCCCCCAAGGTATGTACAAAAACACGACCTAGCTGATCAAATTGTTGGTGAATTAAATTATCTAGTGCATATAAAAAGGAAGTTGCTCAATGATCCTACACAAGCATATGTTGCCCTCCTGTCCATGGAAGAACCAAAGCATATTATTCAAGTCAGTCAAAATCAACATTGGCTAAAGGCCATTGTTAGTGTGAATTTATTGGAATGTGTACCAAAAACACTTAACTCATTAGGTGATAAGTGACCCTAACAACAATTTGATGGTTGTTTGCGATTCATATATGCAATAAAAATGGAAAAACCTACAACAAAAAAATAGATGACCCAAAATAGAAAGTAGTAATAAAGAAATCCAATGTAATAACCCAAATGGAAAGACTTTAATTGAATAAATTAATTATTGAAAACACTTGGGTAAGGAGAGCTTAAAAAGGGTATGTAAGTCCCCCTCTGTGGGATGGGTCCTTTGATGTCCTTGATGCTTCAGAAAACAATCTTCTCTCTCAGTATGTGAAAAACCCAAACAAAATGTGGAGAACTCAAATGGGATTTCAAAGAAAAAAAGATGATAATGGTGACCACGATTATGATCATGGTAAGGAATGAATGGAAATCCCTCCTATTTATAACAAAGTATTGAGTTAATCTCAAAAATGGAGAATGATAAAATAATATTAACCAAATCAAGATCTAACAGCTTGGAATATTTTATTATTTATGGGAGAGGGAAAAAATATTTAAAATGGTTAAATATTTTTATTTATAAATAAATAATAGATAAAATGATTTATTAATTATTTTGCGAGAAATAAGAATGATATGAAATTGAAATAATCAATTAAACAATGATTAACAATTATTCCAATAATAGAGATAGGAAATTAAAATAAACGGTGATTTATTAATTATTCTTAGGGATTTAGTCAAATGTGACAAGGAATAATATTCCTAGAGAAAATTACATAAATAATGATTTATCTAATTTTTCTCATGGGTTTTTAATTTAAATCAAAAAATAATTTAATAAAAGTGGTTTACTAAGTTATTTTCTAGAGTAAAAGTGATTTTACTATGGTAAAATTAAACCTACATCGTGTATTTCGATCCACATAGTGAGAAATGGTTAGCTGATCATTTTTTGGTGATAATAGATTGCCCCCCATTGTATGAGTGTTAGGAGCAAATTGTAGGCTACACTACCACGAGACACCAAAGGGGAGTCAGAAAGAGAGAGAGAGAGAGATATAACTTAAGCAATACAAGGACGGACAAAAATGGAGGGGGCGAGACCTACTAAGCCAATAAAATCTCCTTTTATGTAGGAGTACATGATCTCAAATGACACAGGGGAGGCATACCCATACCCACCGAGATAACTGCATACAAAGAATAATGATGAGCCCAACAATGTGGGACTAAGCTACAAAGTGCATGATACATGATACACTAGCATCAATGGGAAATAAAATAATACAATGGATTACCAACATCTTGGAGTGCCTTCTCAAGAAGTCTCAAGAGTTGGAAGGAAACTCCTACATTTGAACAACTATGGAATACAAGCAGTGAAGAAAAAGTCGGAATTTCTCAAGTAAGAAACAAAGAGAATGAAGAAGAGAAAGTTTCAAATGCCTATTCTCCTTATCACAATAACAAAGGATCATTCAAGAAGTCTAAAGGGCCTAGAAGGAAGATAGATCTATCCAAAATTCAATGTTACAATTCACAAAATGGGTCACTATAAAAGTGATTGTCTTGAGAATCCGAGAAATAACAAAAGAGAAAGGGAATATGCAAATGTCGTTGATGAAGGACCACCAAAGAAGAACAATAAGGAAGAATCCGAAGTCAAAGGCTTATTTGCTAGGGATTCTATCCTTCTACTCTCATTTTTTGAATTGTTTTGTATTTTGATTTTTAGTACTTGTAGGTTTTTGAATTATTAAGTTAAAGTTATAGGTATCCTTTGAGATTGGATTAAGAAGGAGCCCTCACCAATTTTCCAAAGATAAGTATCTTACTCCTTGTATTATATTTTATATTTGGTTTTCCTTTTTCCTATCTAGATGTATTTACACTAGATGCGAATAACATTTCTTTTATATTTTCCTTGTTTAGGAAAAGTTTGTTAATATGCTCAAGGGCTATGAAGAAGACTTCACAAGATAGAGAATATAAGTCCTATTGGAATTGATGTCCTATAAGGTTTGTCTAAACTCAAAGGTATGGCTTAGACTATAAGTTTTGTTTCTCTTCGTTATAAAGGCATACTCATTCATTTTAAGGAATCTAATTTACATTACTAACAAGTGTAATGTCTAGGGCCTTTGAATCATAGAGATTCTTGTCTGAGAGATTAATCATCAAATTCAATCTACCCTCATTAAAATCATTATGTTTGTGGAACCCTAATAGGTTCTCTGAAAAAACCTAACCTAAGGGTATGCTAATATGAAAACCCTAACTTACGTAGGATTATTGATGAAATCTAATACTATTCTTTTGATTGTGAATGATATGTTTGAAGTTTTAATATTGTTATGAAAGCCCTAGTCCTTTAGGTTTGGATGGTCATGTGTTCCTAGACCTTCAAATTTTTTGGAAATTTAGTGTTTGTTGTGTTATGCATTGAAGCCCTAGATCTTTAAGGTTTGGTAGGATTTATAAGCAAGACTCTTATGTTAGCTAAAATGGTGTCCTAGGAATGAAACCTTAGGTGTATGTTTGTTTGTCTAGTCAAAACCCTAGCATAACCAAGATCATTGTATGCCTAAATTTAAATGTATTAATATTTGTGTCTTGGGTTTACCTAATGGATATTGTTGTGATATCCTTGTGCATGATATATGTGCTAACCAAAAATGTTCATGTTCTTAAAAGTTCTAGGGATTAAGTCCTAGTAGAAGTTTGATATTCTAGTATATGATGAGATGATATTGTTTTCAATGTAATGATAAAAACTAGGGTTTACAACAAACCCTAGTAGAAGTTGGTCATTTAGTTGAAACCTTAGATTGTGTTGTGATTGATTTTGATTGGTGTCATCTAAGGCTTAGTATCTCATACATGGAATCTAGGATTTGCATTAAATCCTAGTAGAAGTCTAACATATGAATTCTAAAGTTGTTGGATGCATTGTAGAATTGTGTCGGTTTGAATTTGTTCTAGGGTTTGCAATATATTATAGTAGAGTGTGTCATATCTCTGGAAGAAATATTGAGACCCTAGATATAATGAGATTGATATCTTGATTGACTTACTAATGTGATATAGGGGTTATAACCTAACCCGAGCAAGAAGTTGAAGTATAAAAGTATGTTTCGCTTGTTGATTATGAACCTAGCAAAGTTTAGGTATTTGATGTCTAAAGTTTAATTCTTTCATTATTATATGATTCTAACATGGTTAACTTCATGCTTCTATATATATGTATTTGGTTATACTTGTTGTCTAAGTTGTGGAGGTACATAATCTTCAACATGATGAAGATGTTCGTAAGTAAAGTTGATTTGATTAATAAGCATGATGAGGGAAGTTATATGAATGATGATCAAGGATGGAAGTTGTGAAACATTCTCCGATGTCATAGAAAAGAAGTTGATCTCCTTAAGTTAAAGTAGAAAATCTATGATAAGTTAACCCAATAATGCAATATAAATCAAAGCAGAATATTATAACCTACTTCTACTATCAATTTGTGGAAGCTTAAAGATCGAGATGAACAATATAACCAGAATAAGAAGAATCAATGGCACAATACACATGAAAATACTTTAGGGAAAGCCTCAACTAAAAATCCCACACTATTGTATTATCATACATGGTGGAAATACATAGGAATTATACAAAGCCTTAGCTCTCACAGCTAGCCAGCTCTTGGTACAATCCCCACAGATGCTCACAGGCAATCTTGGCTTCTCTCCAGCCTTCCTCTCTAACCTCCAAGCTCCTATTTCCTTGAATTGTTCCTTGTGGATGATTAGCCTATTACCAAGTGGAAAACCAAGTCTTCAAAACTGCGCAATCCTCAAGGATGAATCCTTGACTACATGCATGAGTTTTCTCCATGAGAAAGCACATGCAACTGATAGTACAATGTCCTTGAACATTTATCTCAACTGGGTCTCTCTCAAAATAGACATGCATGAGTTTCTGATGAGGGAATCTTTAGTTAATTGGAGTAGCACTAGTTGAATGCATTAATGCATCAACTGACTATTAACTCACTGTTGAGTCCCAAACTTGCATCTTTCCTACACCTTTTTCTAGCTTCTTTCCATTCATATGAACCTCCTAAGTCATCAGTATCATTGCATATTAGTTAAAAAAGAGCATTTAAAGTGGTTTCTTGACAATGTGTTTGTGTTGCTATTTGAACTAGATTTTTGTTTATGAGTTTCAGAATTTTTGTTTATGAGTTGCAGCCAGCCCAACTTTCCGCAGCTGTTTTGTCAAAGTATATATTGCAGGTGTCTTCAGGATAATCGAGCCACATGGGCAAGTTGAAAACAACGTGGACATGGACCGAGTCCTATTGGCTCAGTTGAATTCATCAAAAGAGGCCATAGTCAACGGGGGGCAAAGAGGTGGTCAACCAAAGAGTCCTACAATGATAAAACTTTGTTTTTCACCACGTGAAGACTTGTGTGGCCATTCCTCAATCTCAGGAGACATATCAACACCTGTGGACTGCTCCATGAGCTGAATCCAACAACCACCCTCCAAAGATTTAATCTTCACGGCAGCCATAATGCTAGATTCCTGGACGTGGTGGTTCACGTGTCTTTTATCAGCGCAAATTGTAAGAAATTAGTTATGACATCCTCTGTTATAAATAATGCATTCTCATACACATATTAGCTAGCTTTTGTAACGCAATTCTGACTGTTAACAAGCCCACTGTGCCGTGACTTTATTTCTGTGTTATGACTGCATTTTGAATACATGAGAAGACTCTATTTATAAGCTCAATTCATGGTTAATAGCTATTGCGTGAGGACTGTGCATAGGGCCCCTGCACAAGCCAAGGTTTCGTTCATTGCTGTATAGTTTCATGCTTTATTGCCTTACGTTCCTTATGCCATAATCATTCACGTATATATATTGCATTGCTTATGGTATTCACGTTTTACTTTTGTCCATAAATTTTCATGTTTTATACTGTTGTTAACTGATGAGTGTCTTTGTTCCAAATTAGGCAGCCTGGGCATTTGCACATAGCTTTTACAATGACTAATGACATGTAATTATTCTTGTCCTTCTGCTGATTTATTTTTCTTAGTTTTCAATCCCAGCACTGTTTTATTTATTTCAGTTTTGTTTTATTAGTTAGATTAGATATTAAATTACTCATGTCATTATCAATTACCTCCTGAAGGATTGAACTATGAATGTGTAGTTTGATATTAGTTTATTGTTCTGCAAGTTAGTTATCTAATTGCTCATGTCATTTTCAGTTACCTCCGAAATCCATAGCGGGACTAATGGCGAGGGATTGAAGTATGAGTGTGTAATTTGATATTAGTTTATTTTCCTGCAAATTAGATATGAGATTGCTCAATTTGTTTATGATTCCCTCCGAAAGCCCTAGCGAGACTAATGGTGAAGAGTTAGAGGATGAATTGATGTAATTTGATTTTATATTTACTTTGTTTTCAATTTTTGGATTTCTTTGAGTATAGTTTCTCTTGTATTTAGACAACAGCAAGGATATTGGGTTTCAAGATCAATAGCTCACTATTTGTTTGATTAGAATAGTGGTACATTTTCATTTTATGTTAGGAATTAATTTTGTCATTGCATACTTCTGAAGTTTGGGAAATCAATATAAAGGACATCATTGCCTTGAACATTTATATCCATACTTATCTTTTAGAATTTTCTTCACACATTAGGAAACCAACCAAGATAAAAACCCCCATAATAAATAAAAAAACCAAAAATGACAAAAACTAAGAGATAAGTTATCTTGCACATATAGTGTGCCACACTTCGTCAGCTTACGAATCCCGGATTGACAATTAAATGCAGCAATTTAGGACACACTAAATTGACCAAACACTCACTATTAGTTCCTCAAACGGTTTGGAACTAATTTAACTAGACTTAACTTAGTAAACTGAGTTAACTAATTACAACTCAAATATAACTCAATCTTATCTCCTTAACTTAAGGGATAACTATTGCGTGACTTTAGAAAGACTTCTAACTTGAATTTCTCCAACTAATTAATTTAAAATAAATTAATTATTTATTTCCAAGTAGCTGTTAAGACTAAATTCGATTTTAATTCACAATTTAATTCAAGGACAAATTAAATTGCAATATTCTTGTTGCCATATTTCAACACTCCCTCTCAACAAGAAATGGATTATTGACCACCCCGATCCTATCTCTATGGAACTTGAATTTACACGTTGACAATGCCTTTGTCAAAATGTCAGCATCTTGCTCCTCTGTCGAAATACACTGTAGCAGCATGATCCTCTCGACCTGTGAAAAGCCACGGGCAACAAATCTTGCCTTATTCTTCTCCACACTACCATCAACAGCGTGCTTTACCTTGTAAATCCAACGGGAACTCACAACTGACTTGTTCTCTGGTCTTGGAACCACATCCCAAACACTGTTACGAACTATGGAGTCATACTCCTCCACCATAGCATCAACCAAAATCAGCTGTTGCACTACTTCCTCAAAGGAAGATGACTCAGTCTCAATACATTCCCCAGCAAGGGCCATGTATCCAGTGTACTTCTCAGGTGACCTTTGTCTACACTAAGAAGATGGTGCTCCCACATTCTCTCTCGCATCCTCCAACAATCTGTCAGCTTCTCTTGTACGCTTTCGTTCATCTTTGGAAGCGATGCTTGAGTGGATGTCTCCACTCCTAGAACCTCCGCATGCAGCTACTCTGCATCAGTCTGAGGCTCCTCCTCCTTAGGAACCAACAGTTCCTCCACAGCCTGTTGTTGGAGCTCCCTCTCAAGGGAAACTCGCATGGCCTTCTGCTCATCAAACTTGAGATCTCCGCGAACCACTGTCATCCGACTGGTAGGCAAGTACACCCGATAGTTGTGAGGTGTATCACTGTACCCCACAAATATCCCCAACTCTGTTGTCAACTCAAGCTTCTTCCATGCATCCTTTGTCACATGGAAATATACCGATGAGCCAAAGATCCTGAAGTGACCCACATTTGGTCTATTACCAGAGAAAGCTTCCTCTGGTGTCTTCATCCCAAATATGCGATGCAGGCATCTATTTTGCAAATAGACCATTGTGTTGCATGCCTCAGCCCACAAGTGAAGTGGTAGGCCTTGGTCATGCAGCATTGCCTATGTGTCGAACTCCCTCAAGGATGATCCGTCTCCCCTTCGCCACATACTTCTTCTACTCAACCAACTCTTGTGCATTAGTTGAAGCTGGCTTTGGGATTTCTTGATCAATGAATTCCTTCAAGCCATTGTCTTCTAATACAACCTCCATTTTATTTTTCCATGCTATGTAATTCAAGCTAGCTTCCAAGGCATACTCGAGTCTCAAGCCATAGAACGCCACTAGCCAACCTTGAAGTATGATATGAATTCGATTTGCACCTACAACCCCGAACTTCAAACTTCAAATTCTCTTCTCAGTATACTGTTCAGAGCTCCGATACCATGTAAAAAATTTCTACAAATCCAACTATGATACCATGTAGAAAATATGTGATAGATTAACCCGATAATGCAATATAAATCAAAGCAGAATAATATAACCTACTTCTGCGGAAGCTTAAAGATCGAGCTAAACAATATAACCAGAAGAAGAAGAATCAAGGACACAATACACATGAAAATACTTTGGGGAAAGCCTTAGCTAAAAACCCCACACTATTGTATTATCATACATGGTGGAAATACATAGGAATTATACAAACTCTTAGCTCTCACAACTAGCCAACTCTCAGTACAATCCTCACATATGGTCACAAGCAATCTTGGCTTCTCTTCAGCCTTCCTCTCTGCCTTCCAAGCTCCTATTTCCTTGCATTGTTCCTTGTGGATGATTAGCCTATTACCAAGTGGAAATCCAAGCCTTCAAAACTCCGCAATCCTCAAGGATGAATCCTTGACTGCATGCATGAGTTTTCTCCATGAGAAAGCACATGCAACAGATAGTAGACTGTCCTTGAACATTTATCTCAACTGGATCTTTCTCAGAATAGACATGCATGAGTTTCTGTTGAGGGAATCTTCAATTAACGCGAGTAACACTATTTGAGTGCATTAATGCATCAACTGACTGTTAACTCACTATTAGTTCCTCAAACAATTTAGAACTAATTTAACTAGACTTAACTCAGTAAACTGAGTTAACTAATTACAACTCAAATATAACTCAATCTTATCTCCTTAATTAAAGGGATAAACTCTTGCATGACTTCAGAAAGACTTCTAACTTGAATTTCTCCAACTAATTAATTTAAAATAAATTAATTAATTATTTCCAAGTAGTTGTTAAGATTAAATTCGATTTTAATTCACAATTTAATTCAAGGACAAATTAAATTGGAATATTCTTGTTGCCATATTTCAACAGCTAAGAGGGAGTCTGGAACAATAGTAAGAGTATAAAGGAAAGGCATATTATAGTCATGATGGATACCCTGAAGAAATTAGAGAATGAATATTGAGGTTTGTTGAAAGAAGGAAAAGTGGGATTTGATTGTTGCATGTGAAGTAGGAAAGGAAGTTGAATGATTGAGGAAACCCTTCTCAAGATTTGTTTGGGAAGCCTCTAAGTCCTATTGTGAAAATTTGTGAAGCAACATCAAGATCTCTGAAGACTCCAAATGTTTGTGTTTACTCGTGAGTATTTGAAAAGTTGTCACTAATTGGGATTGTGACTGTTTAAGTAAATATCTAGAAGTTTTTGAAAAGCATGCTTGAGGTTCGAGAGATTTGATGTGTGAAATGCCTGGGAGGACATATGGTCCGTATATGTGTTGATGTCTAGTTCTCGAAGTAGTAGGGGGGTGGCATTGGTTATAAAGCTCTGACCTTGCATTACGCACCTAGTTCCCTGGGTTGATGGTTAACAAGTAAGCTTAATGGTACGTAGAGAAGCTAAAAGATTTAGTCTATCTTAGTCCCACCCCAATAGATTTCCCTCGTCAAGAATCTAGTCTTTGGCAACGTAAGTAATTAAACTCTTCATGGCTCATGTGTTTTGAGATCTTCCATGTACTTGTATATGTATGTATGAATACCTCCCTAGTTAAGAGTGTTGAAGAATGTAACTAGGTTTGGTCTTCATAAATTATATTTGAGTCATAATGAAATGTATTTATCAAAGGAAAGAAAAGAAAAAAGTACTAGTATTAATATGACTTATTAAAGCATGGATTTTATGCTTAGGTCATCATATTTTAGGTCAAATTCCCCATTGAGGACTTCTAGGTTTTGTCTTGATTCATCAGAGTCATTGTCCATTTAAAGAGACCCTTCTTGGGCTTTTGAATCATGTAAAAATATTTATTTTTGAGTCAAATAAGTTATTTGTCACCTCCACACCAAGTCGGCCTCGAGGAAATCAAGTTGGCCACAAAAACGGTAATTCGTCCTCACCAGAAGCTTATATATTGGAGCAGTTCAAATTCATTTGAAGCAAACTAACACACAAGCTCGATATCCAAAAAAAGAAGGAAGAAAAAGTGTGTAATTATAAGAGAAGGAGAATTGTTGGAAAGGACAATATCGAAGTTTTAGGGTCAACTCTCTCTCACACGTGTGGATTTTCTAGTCTACTACTGGAAGATCATGTTGGATCAAAGTCTTTCTATTGGGTAGAAGTATTTGTTGGACTACTATTGGGTCGAAGTTGGTGCTGCTAGGTCAAAGTTGTCACTGCTAGTTGTTGTTGCTAAGTCGAAGTTGTTGTTGAAAGGGTTATCATCTACAGAAGGAAGAAAGGGTTGACTTGGTGTGGAGGAAGTATGTGTCTAGGTCAAGAGTCTTAGATCATCTAGTAAATTTATTAAAGAAGAGTTGTTGAGTGGGCTTCCCCTAGATAGGGGTTTTGCCCTAGTTGTCAGCCTACATCCACTGTTTGTGATCTTTGTGCTATTGTTTTGGTAATTGCTTGATGAACTAAAGATAAAAGAAAAGCAAAAGAATATCACAAGTAATTATCAATATAAAGAAAATATTTCTGCCTTTCTCATTTTCTAACAAAACATACAGGTTGCTACTACTAAAACCATATGATCTTTTTAAATAAAATAAAATATCTTCACTCCAATAAAATAGATAATTAAAATTTATAATTGATTAGTACACTACAACTAAAAATATATATATAATCTTTTTAAAAATCACAAATTTAATTTCTAAATAAAATTAAATATAAATTTAAGCTTTGTTACAATATCATGGGCCAATATCTTATTCTTATGTATTTATGATTTAATCATGTCTGTTTATTTTTTTTATTTCTATTATCATCCCCTTATCTAAATATCATTAATCATTCTTAAATATTCTCTTTATCTATCAATTACTTTTTGCATAAGAGGAAGGTACTAAACAAACAACATTGCATATTACACTCATTTCTTTAAGTAAAAGTCTATATCACAAGCACATCTTCCATTTATAGTGGACTAAATAAAAAGTTTACTGGAAAAAGCACACTTACACTGTAAATCACAATAAACAGCTTGCAAGAGGTTTCATTTCATGCATCTTCATAATGGTGACCCTTTTTCTTTCCTAAATTTGTTACACCCTACATTTTATCTGCCTCAAGAAGTGCTTCAGCCCTTCAGGCTTCTAGGTCATCTTCTAGGAATTGTCTTAGTTATTTTTGGATTCTTTTGCTGTTCCCTTTAATATTATTTGCAAGAAAACTTGTGCATTTCAAGGACTCCATGTTTTTAATACGAATAGCAAATTCCTTCAATACCAATCTTCAAGATTCCTTATCTCGAGTAACTAGTGGAATAGAAGGGAGGTACACGTCCATTTTCTCTGCCTCTCTCTTGACAAGTTTCATGGAGCATCTTACCATGTCATCCTCTCTCAATGTTTTACGTACTTGTTCCAAGTATGGCTTGAGTAATTCCTTTGTATCATCTCTTTAGTTGAATTTCTTGAAGAGTTCTCTTTCTGACTGGTCTGGATCGACCTTCAATGACTCCAATCTATATTGGACTAAATAAAACGTTTACTGGAAAAAGCACACTTACACTGTAAATCACAATAAACAGCTTGCAAGAGGTTCTGAAAAGCCCAAAAGCATTCTTCCTCTTCTACTCTGTTTTCTGACATAAACAGTTTCTGAAAAGCCCCAGAACATTCTTCCCGTATACTTTTATGCTCTTCTTTCTGACATGCAGAGGTCATTAAGATAAAAAACATTCGTCTCTAGATGTTTTACTCCTGCCAAAAGGATTGAATCAGGATTGTGATGTAACTGTCTGTTGAGCACTCACAAATAGAAAAAATCTATCCTTGGAAGTGGAATCTTGTATAGCTTTCCATATAAACGGGAAAGAAAGAAAACACATAATGCAATTATTACCTGAAAGGGACTTTTAACAAAATGCTTACACAAAGAGCACTTGCATTGCAAATCACAATAATAGAGGATGCAAGATGTTTTGAAAAGGCCCAAAACAATCTTACTCTATACTTTTAAATGTTTTACTCGAACAAAAAGGATTTAATCTCGATTGTGACGTGAATCCACATGCAGTGATCTGTCAAGCACTTTGTGAATAGAAAACTCTACCCTTGTAGGTGGAAGCTTGCATAATTTCCCATATAAATGGGGAAGATAGAAAACAACACAAACAAACGTTTACCACAATTCCTGCATCAAATTGAATTCCAAATGACCTCCTGGAATCAAACAATCCACTTCTCTAAGGATATCTTTGCCTCCCTCTTTTTTCTAATCCACTAAACACTAACGAACACTATAAAGATACAAGGGAATACAAGTCAAGGGCCTTACCCTGCATCCCAGAGGAGAATCAAACTAAAGTGTGATTTCAAACACTTTGCTGATTAACAAGTTGTCATTAAATCAAAACCCCGTTTAGCTAACACTGTAACACACTGTTGATATGGTTTTCAATAAAAAAATTCAAGCCTTTAACCTTCTATGCAAAAGGAACTTGAAACAGGGAGTTGCTTCCATGTCCATTTTCCCTGACAAATTCTATCCTAATGTAGACGGCCTTGCTTCTTCAATAACGTAAGTTGTAGCATAGAAGGTGACCTTTGTACAAGTGATTGTCTCTTTTGTCG
This sequence comes from Pinus taeda, assembly GCA_000404065.3. Taxonomy (NCBI): domain Eukaryota; kingdom Viridiplantae; phylum Streptophyta; class Pinopsida; order Pinales; family Pinaceae; genus Pinus; species Pinus taeda. Next base: position 56,773 of record APFE031377119.1, read on the forward strand.
GAATTGCTTGGCATTCTGAATATGATCTAATGATGACTGATCTTGTAAAAACGCCACTGCATAGCTGTGAAGACAGAAGGAAATGTATAATTAGAATTTGAAATTACTAACTTCGAGTATATTCTTTGTCAAGCCCTCTCCTTCATTGTAGTCAAACAAGCCTGTGACAGTTCGACTAATATATTCTTCTTAAACCCTAGTACTGATAATAATGCAAAACAACTAGTTAGTGCAAGGAAATATATCAACTAACCTGTCCGTCTCATTGCTGCCACGTTTTATCTTCATCTATTTCTTTGTAGCTTTTAACATGGATGAAGGGTCACTAGCAGCTTCCTCTGCTAAAGATAGCCAAGACTGTTTGTACACAAAATACAGTATTTCAAATTTGAACCAAGTTTTAACCATAGATTACACCAGTCAAGATTCTATTCTTATACTCTAGTAAGATGACAACATAACAGCAGACTAAATCCACATTGCATTTGATAATTCCAGTTGACGATGGTGCAGACCAGAAAGACCAATTACAATTTAATATAGAGATAGAGAGGAGAAGATGATGAAAAGCACGTGTGGTACTTTTGTGAAATGCAGTTTATTGCCATTTTCCTCGTGTCTCTCTATGACTAATGTTTAATGGCACTTATTATAACTATGGCTGTCACAAAGTAGTGCTCACAAGCATAGAGAAATTTTTGAGAAAATATACTTACCCAGAATCAAATTCGATGAACAGATTTCCTTTACCTTATCCTAACCAGTTTTCATTATATTTAGCGAAATAATTATCTTCAGTAGTCCAACTGAAATTGGCCTCATTGTCATCTTCAGACAATGACTTTCATCTTCGTCGTCATAAGTATCTCCACTAAAAGTTTCACTTTCATCACTATCATTTTCCTTTCGACATGCTTTAACTATTGCATATGATTTTTCTAATGGCTCAAATGCTTCTTGAATTTTAGTGAACTGCTCAACCCATTCAGGACATGAATGTAATGGCACATTGTGCGGGCGAACTACGTTCAAAAGCCAGCATAATTATATCGTGTGCCATGGCTCTTATACCACAGTAGCATAAAAGCTACGCTGAAACACAAACACTGATAGCTTGTAGACTTTAATATAAAAATACACGAAGTATTTAAATAATATTTTTATTAATATAGATTGTATAAGATGATTTGGAATGTTACATGAGTCCCGCTTTTAAACCCTTTGTGATGGGCATGTCTTTTAGAATGCCTTTCACTATTTATGATTATTTAACCTAAATAATTAATTATTTAATATTAATATTTATTTTATTTATCTAATTGTTATGAACTATATTCATAACAGTCTTGGTATTCGTCAAATAGAATCTCTATAAGAAGAATTGTGTGCGGGTTTTCCTCCCCAAGAGGGAGAGGTTTTGGCCTTGGCAGAAAGCCAAACATCTTGTGTTCTTGTCTCTTTGGTTTTGGTAGCTATTTGATGAAATAAGAAACAAACACTTTAATAATGTCCAACATAAGATTGTGCTAAGAAGAAAATTAAAATGCCTCATAAATAGTTATCAAGCTAAGAAGAATCACGTCAATCCTACTTGCCTTAGATTCTTCAACATCATGGATGAGTAGGAAGCAAGATCCCATTGCATTGAGTAGTGAGGAGGCAGAATATGTGGCTGCATGTTAAGTAGGAAAATAGGTTGTTTGGTTAAGGAAGCTTCTAAGAGATTTGTTCGAGAAGTCTTCGGGTCCTATGTTTCATTCGAGGACGAAACATATCAACAATAAGGTTCACTTTATTAGGAACTTGGTGCGGGATGGGATCGTGAAGTTAGTGTATGTTCCAATAGATGAACAGATAGCAGACATACTGAAAAAGGCTCTTCCTAATAAGAAATCCAAATATCTAAGAAACTTGTTGGGTTTGGTAGATATTGGTGATTGCATCGATCATAAGGAAATGGAAGAGATTTGTTGAGGCTTTGCGAGTGAAGCATTGCCTAGGGAGAAATCAGGTCAGCACTTTGTGTAGATGTCTGAATCCCGGAATTGAAAAGGTGGTGTTGTTTATTGAGCTCTGTTTTGCATACACACTTGTATGTTTGGGTTGGTGGTTAGCAAGTAAGCTTGATGGTACCTAGAGGGGTTGAAAGCTTGGGTACACCTTAGTCCCACTTGGATAGATTGCCCTGGTCAGGAATCTAGTCCATGGCATTGCAGTGCCTAAACGTTCTTCAAGCTTTCATATAGTTTGAGATCTTCCATTGTATATGTACATTACGAATACCTCCCTACTTAAGGGGGAGTGTTAGAAAATGTAACTATGTTCGGTCCTCAATAATGTACTTGTTAAAAGAATAAAGAAAAGAATTTCTATTATTGTAACAATGACTTATTAAAGCATGGGTTTCATGCTTGGGTCATCATTATATTAGTCAAAGTACCCATTGTGGACTCCTAGGATTAATATAGGATTACTATTGAGTTTATAGAGTCATTGTATATTCGAAGGGACCCTTGTTGTACTTTCAAACCATGTAAAAAGGTTTTGTATCAAGTCAAATATGAATTATGTACCCTCCATATCATGTCAGTATAAGGGAGATCAAGTCGGCCTAAGGACTCCCATTCAACCCACTAGAAGCCTATATATTGAAGCAGATCAAAGTCATTTGAGCATCTCACTCTCAAGCAAGTTCGATATCTCAAGAAGAGCTAGAGAAGTGCGAAGTCTGTTGTGGGAAGGACGAAAGAAGTGTGAGTTTGGGAAGTCTTTAGAGAAGAAGAAAATCAAACTTTTGGTGCCTCTCTCTCTCTATTTCGTGGTCTAGGTTGGGAGATCAAAGTCTCCTAAGATTTCGTTCTTGTCGGATGCTGCATGTTGCTGGAAGTTGTTGCCTAGTGGAAGTTGTTGGAAGGGGTCGAAGATCTCGAAGGCTGACATGGTGTGGAAAGAAAGCTTGGTCTTGGTCTAGGGTAAAAGAGTCTCAAAGAATACTATTGAAAGGAAGAATTATCTTGGCTAGGTTTTCCCCTCAAGGGGGTTTTGTCCCTGGCATCTACCTATATCTTGTGTCTCTTGTTTTGTGATCTTCAATACGTATAATTGCTTGATGAAAGATAAGATAATAAAGAAGTAAAAGAAGCAACACACTCACAAGTAATTATCAAGAAAGGAGCATCAAACCCTAAAATAATATCCTTGATTTTCCAACAATCGGTTGAGGACCATCTTGGAGAAAATTTTGTCCTAGGGATATCACCCACAAAATGGTGGGTAACAAGCACATTCAGGGAAAGTAAGAAGCCCAAAAGATATTCTGCGTATGCAGCCTATATGACAAAACTAATAGTAGTAGAACCATTTACCTTTGAAGAGGTTATCAAACATCAAGAATGGAAAGGTGCCATGAATGAAGAATATCAATCGATAATGAGAAATGGAGTTTGGAAGATCGTACCTAGGCCTGAAGACAAATTTGAGGTAACTTCCAAGTGGCTCTACAAGATTAAACATGCAGCAAATGGAAGTATTGATAAATATAAGGCAATATTTCTGACTAGGGGCTTCTCTCAACAGGAAAGCATTGATTATTGTTAAAATTGGCAACTAGGACCTTCCACTTTGGACAGCTCATTTGATGGAGATGATTAGTGCATTGAATTCCTCTTTTCGCAAGGACCAAAATCGACCTAAAGATCATTAAATTTGGATAAGCATAAATGGTTTTTTGAATTTATGCCCACACATGCAAATTATCAATGTTAGCCACATCATCATAGCGGCTCACGAAGCCCAGGAGACATGTCACTTCACCCTCAAAGATTTGTATAAATAAGAGAGACCTCCAACCTCATTTGGCATCATCTCATCTCACACATTCTTCTCTCTTCTAATCTAATTGGTTCGTACAACTATTGGGTAGTCGAATTCTCTCACACATGTGGCAAAGAGAAGGACAAATTGCAGGCCTATAGTTTCAAGGTTTATTGCAGGTTTGACTAGCATTGACTAGGGGTGTTTTCACCATGTTTCACTGTGATTTTCTGCCAAAATTTTGATCTTTGGAGGCCGCACCTATTAGCACTAAAACCAAGGTATTTTGGGCACATTGACTAAGGTTGACTGTAGAAATGACCATAAGGTTGACTGCAGGGCTAACTGCAAAGTTGACCGCAGAATTTTACCAAGTTTGACCATTGATTTCATGACTGTTTTGGGTTGACTTTGACCACCTTAGAAGGCCAAGTTTGACTAGGTATGGTCGAGCTACATTGAGGACAGTTTGTTGTTTTGACCAGCATTGACTTTTTGGTTAGGGTTGTTGACTACTGGAAAAAAATTTCAGATTTCACAGGGTTTCTTTGGTTAACATTTGGCAAGTCAATTTTTACTTTATTGTACTCTCTCTCTCTCTCTCTCTTGAACATTTGATATAATAATAAGAAGAATTGATCAAAGGGTTTTTCCCTAACATTCGCCAAATTAGGGGTTCTCTTGTCTTGGCTTGTCTTATGCATTTTGTTGTTCATGTTCTATCTACAGTAACTATCAATGTGATTACAAAGCCCAAGCAAGAGAGACAAAATCAATCTCCAAGAGAGATCTATTGGACAGGACTGAGGACAAGCTCAATGACAAATATGACTATCATGCATGGAAAATGACTTTGGACTTGACATTGGAAGAGCATGATGCAATGGACTATGTGCAGGGAAAAGTAGTGGAGCCCCCTTCAAATGCACACGTTGTTGCTAAGACAAGTATAGAAAAGGTAAGGTCAAAGCTAAGAAAATTATCATTGGCTCCATTCAAAAGCATTTGGTTGCCTATATTTCTGATTTGGGAAAATCTAAGGAGATGTATGATAAGTTGGTTGGTATGTTCAAAGTGAACAATGCAAATCAGATCCTCTTTCTCAAACACAACTTGAAGAACATCAAGATGGACAAAGGGGAGCCTATCCAATCCTACTTCATGAGAATAACTCAAATCAAGAATGACTTGCTATCTATTGAAGAAGTTATTGTTGAGAGGGAACTCACTCTCATTGCACCTGGAGATCTTTCAAGACCTTGGGATGTATTTGTCACCACTATTCTCAATAATGGCAAGATACCTCGTTAGGATGAGTTAATTGGCTAGATGCAGTCAAGAGGAGACAAGGATGATGGAGAGAGATAAGCCCTCCAATGAAAATGATCTAACTTCCTTCTCTACTCATGCAAAAAGGAAGAATAACGTCGGTCCAAGAAGAAAGGGTCAAGGAATCAAGAAGGGATTTAAGGAAGGAATAAAAGGAGGGGGCTACAATTGCAATTGGTTCGACTGCTATGCTAGAGAGTGTCCTCACAAGAAGAATTCTCCAAGAGATGACGACAATAACAACCACAATGATTTCAAAAGAAATGGCAATCAAAGGAACAACAGGTTCAACAATAAAGGAAAGGGGAATGCCCCAACTACACGAAATGGAAATGGTTGACTTCTCAAGAGGACAAGAAATGTCGGGTATGATGAAAGTAGTATTGTAGAAAAAAAACATGAGCTTTATCCTATTTCCGCTCTATCTGCCTCTCCTCCAGATACGTTGGATCATTGGTTTATTGATAGTGGATCCTCAAGACACTTTACTGGGTACAAGGAGGCCCTCACAAAGTTGGTTGAAAAGAAGACTAATTTGAAGATCATACTTGGAGATAATGCCACCTACCCCATGAAAGCGATAGGCATTGTCACTCTTCAATTGAATCAAGGTCAAACCATTCATCTACAAGAAGTATTGTATGTGCCTGATTTGAAGAAGAACCTGGTGTCTATTTCTGCAATGGAAGATAAAGGCTACAAGTTAGCATTCGTTGATGGAAAGGTACCTATTTGGCAAAGAAACCCTAAAGATGCATTTACTCTTGGATTTAGGGTTGATGGTCTCTATCAAGGTTGTGGAAGTCCTTTGGGAGCTTTGGCAAGATATGGCACTGTAGATTTTCCCAATTACATTACAAAACCTTACCTGGGGTAACAAAGATGATCACAGGTATGCCCGAGTTCAACATGAATCATGAAGGTGTTAGTAAGGGTTGTGCAACTGGAAAACTTACAAAAAGACCATTCCCTTCTAGTGAAAGCAAGACAACCAATATTGTTCAATTGATCTATCCTAACCTGTCTAGTATGTTTCCTATAACATCATTTGGAGGATACCCATATTATGCAATCTTTGTGAATCACTGCTCTCACAAAACATGGATCTATTTCTTGAAGAAGAAGGATGATGTGTTCAAATGGTTTTGTTCTTTCAAAGCATTGGTTGAAAATCAAATAGGGAAGAAAATCAAGATATTGAGGACCAACAATGGAACCGAATATGAATCAAATGAATTCAATGACTTTTGCAGAGAGGCTAGCATTAAGAGGGAGACAATTGTTCCACACACTCCTACACAAAATGGAGTTGTTGAAAGGAAGAATCAAACAATCATGGAAGCCACCTACGCCATGCTACATGATCAAGGTCTACCGAAGTTCTTATGGGGAGAAGTGGCCAGCATTGTCGTATATGTTCAAAATAGGAGCTTGCATCAAGCATTGGATTTCAAGACACCCGAGGAAGTTTTCACTAGTAAGAAACCTGATGTTTTTCATTTTAGAATCTTTGGTTGTGTGATATATTTTCATGTGCCTAAAGAGAAAAGAAAGAAATTGGAAGCTTCTAGGAAGAAAGGAATATTCGTTGGCTAAAGTGAAAATTCAAAGGCATATGGAATCCATGTGCCTGGTCAAAGAGATGTGGAAGTAATTTGTGATGTCACCTTTAATGAAGACACTGCCCTTGGGAAAGTCAGAGATCTCCTTATCCTAAGGAAAGAGGATGATGCTACCGAAAAACAGGATGAACCTCTGACATATGAGCTTGCACCAAATGTTGATGGTCCAATGGATTCTGGTGATCCCTCTTACTCTAGGACGAGACCCCTATGGCTCTAGGATAGTCTCAAAGATGTTGAAAGACATACTACTCCAAGAGGGACATTTCGCAAAAATAAGAAGTCGAACAAGTATGAAGGGTACTTGGTTGCCATGAGTACTCTCGTTCAAGCCAAACCATGCCTGTTCAAAGTTGTAAAACACCAAGTTTGGAAAGATGGGATGAACGAGGAGTATGAATCAAACATGAAGAACAATGTATGGGATGTGGTGCCTAGACCCAGGGACAAGTCAATGGTCACTTCTAAATGGCTTTACAAAATCAAACATGGAATTGATGGGAGTGTTGAAAAATATAAGGTCAGGTTCGTTACTTGAGGCTTCTCTCAAAAGGAAGGAGTGGACTATGATGAGATATTTTCACTAGTTGCCCAATATACCACTATCCGATTTGTTATTGCTCTTGCTGCCAACCAAGGATGGAACCTACATCAAATGGACGTCAAAACTACTTTCTTGCATGGCTCGCTCAAGGAGGAAGTCTACTTAGAACAACCTCAGGGGTTCGAAGTACAAGATTGAAGGACACACGTATGAAGGTTGAAGAAAGCTCTCTATGGGTTGAAGCAAGCCCCTACGACTTCGTATGAAGGGATTGACAATTATCTTATGAAGTTGGGATTTATGAGGAGCTATGTTGATGCAAACTTATACTTCAAGGTTGAAAAGGACATGCCTCTTATTTTGGTCCTTTATGTTGATTATCTCTTTATGACTCGCGTGAACCCTCTCATTTATCAATGCAAAGGGGAGTTGACTTCCGAGTTCGAGATGAAGGACCTAGGTCTAATGCATTACTTCCTAGGCCTAGAGGTCTATCAAAAGCCATGCGAAATTTTCCTTTCACAAAGAAAATACATTGTGAAGATGCAAGAGAGATGTGGGATGGTCAATTGCAAGTCTGTTTCTACTCCGATGGAACTCAACTTCAAGAAGCTATGTGGAACTGTTGTTGGGCCCAAATTGGCAAACCCTTCTAAGTATTAACAACTTTTGGGGGCCCTGATGTACTTGGTAAACTCCCGACCAAACATATGCTTCACTGTGAATACTTTGAGTCAATTTATGGTTCAACCTCATCACATACATTGGATTGTTGCTAAGAACCTCTTGAGATATCTCCGTGACACAATGTTAAGTTATGGTATGTTCTATGATTAGAGCAGTTTACTTATTTTTCTTATTATTAGCTGTAGATTAGCAATCACATGTACATTAATTAAAGTGCAGATAGAACATTAAACAATTGACAGAAAACAAGCCAAGACAAGAGACACAAGATGTGGCGGCTAGCTAGGGACAAACCACAATATGGGGAACCCTTTGATCAAATCTTCTTTTATCTTCAATAATTCAGCTGAGAGAAATAGTACAAAATCTTATTTACATCAGTAGCAGCAAACCCTAGATTAGCCCTAAACTAGGGCAGTCAATATCTTGCAAACCGACCGTCGGATCGCCTTGATTCTTTCCCCAAAAAATGCAGCCTTCTAGAGAGAGTCAGGTTCACCTACTACGCAATCCAAAGAGAGAGAATGATGGTCAATGCTGGCCAAACTTCTGATCTACAGTTGCAACCCTAAAATCTGTGTCCTCCTTCCACACGTGTGAGAGAAGAGACTTTTATTTTGCGTAGGAGAGAGAGAGATGTGATGAGAAAATGTGTGTCCAAATGAGGAGGAGACCTCCTGTATTTATATGAAAATGTTGGGTTTGAATAGATGCGGCTGTTGGGCTTCTGAGCCTACATAAGTTGTTGATCGACTTAGACAATTAGTCC
>APFE031377120.1:0-25004 GCA_000404065.3 Pinus taeda
AATGCTCTAGAAATGACCACAAGTAACTTTTTTAAGATGAAACTTGCGCCTTTTGACCTTTACAGGAGTACACACCCACCCCTTTACATACAGAGCGTACAAGTACGCAGCTATTGTGAACTTGGGTTGCGTACATGCAGGTGAGGCTGAGAGAAACTGCGTACCCAGAGATAAATAGATTTTTAAAGACTTTCTCTCTTTCTTGAAGTTTGACATGGAGAGAAGAGGTATGAGACTTGCCAAGGAGGATAGTATGAGAGTTTGATGGAGCCATACTAACTGCAAATAGTCATGGTGACAAATTTTAGTGTAACAATATGTACATGACTAGTTTTGTTTGTAAAACATAGAATATCGAATTAACCTCTTGAAGGTTTACTTCCATGGAAGGAAATTTTTCCATTTGTTCAACAATATATGGGCCCAGAATATTTTGAGACCATTTTGCAAGGCAATTACCATTTTTTGAGAAACATCCTTAATTTAGAAACAGGGAATGCATTAGCTGATTTTGGACTAACAGCACCTCCACAGAGTCTTTTGTTCATAATAATGGTTGAATCTTTATAGATGTTATAGTCTTGCAACTTGGATGAGCATGTTAGGACCTTCCCATTAAATTGAAGGCATTGATAACATAATGATTACCCTAATTATTTCAATATATTAATTTATTGAGAATACAAAAGAGGAACTATTGACTCATAAGAGTTTATATTTCCCATTCAAACTTTTAATGAAATTTTTTGAAAGAGTGCATACTACTGTTGTCTGACATAGGAGAAATAGTCTCAAATCATGCCATTTTTTGAAGGACCCAATTACAAGCGGCCATCAGTGAAGGCTTGAGAGACAGAGCCAACCCCAACTTAGTAGAAACAATGGACCGACATATAGGCATGGAGATATATAAGGTCACAGAGGCTAGCAATTTCACCACAAGAAGAAGCACCCATTTGAATAAATGAAACCGACATACACCAAGAATTTAGGCCACAGAAAATTTTTGATAGTGTGAGCAACAAAGAAAAGTTATATAGTAAAAGAGATGGTACTGGCTGAGAAAACACCCAAAGATGCCCACGGAGAACAATCACCCAAGAGATCCTGAGAATGTAAATTCCCCTGAAGTCATCAACGCCAAATAGACTTTATTTATGGCCATGGGATATCCCTCTGCCCCTTCGTGACCTCATTGAAATAGTGGATGGGGAGAAACAACATCCAGATACCCTGCGACGACGCCTTATGAAGAGACAACGTGCAGAAAAACCATATTCTCTGTCGCTCAAGCCATCTTTTTCCTTCACAAATATGAGTTGTACAACATAAGTTATCATAATTTTATATCTTCATTATCAAACCCTAACTACATGAGGGAGATCCATTGAAAAGTAATTGATTCTCTTTGAAGCCCTAGTTCTATTTTTGGTTTTTCAAGTAAGATGCACTTTACAAGAAAGGATGATGGTTCTGAAATTGAACAATATAAACGAAATGAAGTACAAGGGGAAATGGCTTAAAATTGTGGGTATGTACGAATTTCAAAGATGATGCATTTATATGTTGGAAATCAATTAGGCATGACAATGTATGGGAAATTACATATGAAAATTTTGAACAAGCATTTCTAGATAAGTGGTCTCATATTGTCAACAAGGATAAGAAGAGCACTCAAGATTTATTTTCGGGTGACAAATTTACATAATAGGCTCATGGATGTATTCAACAAGAGAATTCCATTGTTTCTATTAACCCTAGTTGCAATAATAATTTCATCAATGTTAACTTAGCTAAAAGATTGCAAGTTCCCACAAAAAATTATTCAAAGGACATATATTGGGGGTGAAAACATTCAAATTTTTAAATATTTGAAGGTTTCCATGGATAAATATGTGTTGCATTCAATTTTTTATGCTATAGATATGGATGACGTGAATATTGTTTTGGGATATCCTTGGATGGTCTTAGTTGGTATAGCTAATAATAATGATTAAAATAATTTTTTGAAGCTTAAATTGGTATAAGAAAAAAAAGATAATATTGTAGGATATGTCTCAAGAAGGATGTAAGGGGCCATAGGGAGAAACCCATTGGGTCACCTTGCCTCACAAAGAATGAGGGAGATCTTTCTCTTTCTCTTTGGTCATTTCTCCCCCTCTTTCTCTTACAATTGCAAAGTTCTAGATTTTGTGGTTGTTTTCCTTCTAGTATAATGTGTCATCCAATATGGTTAGACAATATGCTCATGTTCCTATAGGAAGTGGCAGTCAAAGGGTTGAAGGATTCATGCACACTTCTATGGGATCATTCCTTGTCTATTGCGTATGCTAAGAAAATACCTAAAATGGTTCACGAGGAGTTAAGGGAGCTAGAGGCAACATCGTTAGTGGACCAGGATTGCACCTCAAATTCAAATACATGTCATAAATTTCGTATTTGGTTCTTGAACTGGGGCATACTTGGGGAGGACATAACTAGTAGCTCCTCACCATTGACCTCTATTGGAGTTTGGAAAATCATTATGAATGTTGGGTGTGTGTTATATTATTTCCACGACTAGTCGCACGCATGGGGGGGGACATTGGGGGGGCGATAGCCTACCCTGTTCGTTGCGACAGGTGCAGTAGGGGGGTCACAGGGGGGTGGTAGCCCCCTTGCATGGGGTTTTGGGTAGCTCCTCGAGAATTTTTTTTGGTCCCTATATTAGGTGGGCGGACCTACCTATGATTTTGTGCATGATGGTTTTCTTCCCATGGTATTTTATAGATCCGATAAGGGAATGGTTATGTTCTAATATAGGGTTAATTGATTGGATTTTATGAATGCTTCGTCATGTATATATATGTATTGTAACATTGAAAGGAACAATGAAAAATCAATATGGTAGTCCTGGTTTCGGGATCCAGGGGAGAATCTATGTGTATTTATTTTATATTCTTGCCACTGTTTATTTTTTGTTTTTTGAATTCATATGTAGTAATTTATGTACAGGGTTAAAACCTACAATGAACAAAAATGAAGCAGAAGGAGAGATATTGCTTGTCCTAAACAAAGTAGTGTTGAACCAAAAGGAGTTGAGGCTCGATCTCAAGCATATAGAAGAGCACTACCTCCAAGCCTTGGTCTAAGTGGTTGCAACATGGAACATATTAGCTCTATTGAGGTTGATGCATAATGTTCTCCTTAGTTTATGCCATTTTAGTTAGTCAATTCTATTGGTCTTTTTGTTTAGTTAGGCATAACTACTACAGACAAAAAAAGCCTACTTATCAGGGCTTCCTTAGAATTGGATAGGCTCAATTCATTTTCTATTTTATATTAATGACTCATGGCCTGAAACCGAGAGTATGTTTTGATACTGATTCCTTGTTTTATTAGTAGTCCAATTTCCCTAATGATAGACCATCGATAGGGGACCTAAGCTTTAAATATTTTCTTAATATAAATAGAAAATTCACTTAATAAAATATAATTTGATTTTTAAATATTAATTTTCAAATCTTTAAAATTAAAATACACTTAATAAATGGTAATTAATAATAATTTAAATTTAAAATATTAATAAAAAAATATTATCAAATTTTTATTTTTATTTTGCAAAAATTAAAAAATCTTAAATAAAAAACAATTTTCAAATATTAGCACAATCACATTAGTAAATGTGGTTGATATATGTTGAAAACATCATTTTTCATCATTTATATGCCAATCAACAATAAAATCAATCAACATGTTAACAATATGTTCATAACATGTGTTTATGAATATGTGTTTCCTATCATAAATTCAAATTCAAAACGGTCAAAATCTCCGTAGAGTTCAACCATGCATCTTATCCTACTATTCTCAGAGCATGTGGTTGTGGGAAATTTAAAATACACAGCTACAAGCCCAAATGATGAATATTAAAAAGGATAAACCCATAAAAGCATTGGGCTTATTAAATTGTATTCCAAAAACAAATATATAGATATATATAATATATATATATATATATATATATATATATATATATATATATATATATATGGGGAAACATGTTAAATGTGTTTGATGATATCTTAAAAGGGAAATATATTTGAAACAACCATGGACTCTTTTCCATTGAGTGGTCAGTGCAAGTGTTGCCCGCCTTGCATATTAGATACGCTTTTCTTGTTGCTCATGAAACATTGACTTTACAAAACCCACATTTACTGAAAAACAGGCATACATAATACATAACATGTATAGTGATGTGTGGTTTGACGGTAAGTCATTCGGGCGAAGCCCAACAGACCGAAGTTCAAATCTCATTGAGTACAATGACCTGTTATGGCGGCGGCTAGAGGGGCAGACTCCCCTCCCGATGAGTCTGCTCTTGCTAAAATCATAGGATCTTAGTATACCCGACTTACAGGTGGTTGGTTATACTCTTGGTGTTATAGTGGCAGCTATGAGGTTTGATCCTGGGTCTCCCCTAGATTAAGCCTGATAGTTACCAATTCACCATGTGTTAAAAAAAAAATACATGACATGCTTTAAAACATAATCAAACTAATAAGAGAAGGTTGGCTATTTGTTCAATAGCTTTTACCGTGTAAGCAATATAATAAGCAGACTTTGTTAACTACGTAATCGAAATTTGATGGAGGTACGATAAAATGAGTTGAAATAGCATATTGAACCATAAATACCTTTAGAAGGAGGGAACAAAATCAATGCACTCATTTGGGCCGTGTTTAAATTTTTTGTATCACAGGGACAGAGACCTTCTTTTAGGTTTTAATGCCAAGAAATGTTCATTAGTTGAATCGAACCGTGCTTCCATCCATATCTCTGAGATTATGAGATAATGAAAGCATGTGGAAGTAAATAAAAAATACCTACATAAAATAGTAGGAGCAACGCCACTGTAAATATATGCACATATCAAACTCAAACATAAAATCTCTTAACAAAAAAGTTAGGAATCGTGAGCAGAATTCAGGATCAGAGGAATCGTGAGCAGAATTCAGGATCAGAGAAGTTTTGGGATCAATCCTAAATCCACATTGAAGGGCAGATGAAATGCAAGGATTGAAGGTAATGAATGGAACCAACAATGAATCAGATGGATATATCCGCGATTAGAAATTATGAAAATGGTCATTGAAAATAAAAATTAATAAAGAAAATTGCATGTAAAAGTGGAAGATAAAGCTAAATTATTTACATTATTTATGGATAGTATGTGATTCTAATAAAGATTGGCTCTGGATCTTCTAAGATTTTTTTTGAGTTTCAATAAAAAGTTATAAATATAGATTATAATGGGCCAGGTAAATAAAGAAAAATAACATCATGAAAAATATGATGGTTGTATTTCAACATTTAAAATTGCATCACAACATAATAAATGATGCTTTATACATAGATTGGACACTTGCATCTATATCCCATAAGTTAATTATGAACATATATTAAAATTGAATTATATTAAAAAAATTATATTATTAATTTTTAATGCAATGTTTAGGGTACCTATAAACACAATAAAATAATGAATAATTAAAGATAAATAAAAAATGTTTTAAGCACAGTCTTTCGGTAGAAATCACATAAGAGAATTTTTTTGCCAACGCGTTTCGAACCAACAAGTGTGGTTCATCATTAGGACCAAAAATATGTTTTACAAACGAGAATGTAAAAATGAACAATGTTAATCTTTACATTCACAACTTTTTCATTGAATTTTTTTAAACATTCTCAATTTCTCTTATATGGCATCGACTCTAAAAAGAAAGACCTATGAGCACCACCTAAATCTTTGTCGTCTACTTTAACATGTGAGCTCATGAGTAGAGCATTCCTTTGCCATGTGACTTGTTTTACCACACATGCTACAGACAAGCTCATTGCGGAAATCAACTGCAAGATGACTAGGCTTCTTGCAATTCTTCCATAATTGCTCTTTAGGACACTTCGATAGAATGTACCTGTTACGAGAAAAACAAAAAAAAAAAAAAAAAAATTAGGGTCTCCATATGCCTTTTCTTTCTGACATTGATTATACCAGTGAGCAACAAAATATAGTCCCACAATCTTTCCCTCTAGCTCTGTCACTTTCACCTGGAAATTGAAGAGAAATAACAATACTTCATTCACCATTTCTCTGGTTATTTGGTTTATTAAATTGTACTAGCATTAGGCACAAAAGCGTTGTTTCAAGTTGCATTCTCCTAGAATTTTTAATGACATTTATTCTTTTCTATTCAATCACTTATATTTCTGTAAATTTAGTGCATACCTATCTAGACATGAGTTTGGTATGTACCATGAAATATTTCACTACATTGCCAAATTTTGAAGGCATGGATTATTTTCGTGTTCGAGGCCTACTCTATTTCTTCCATCTCTTTTTTGCTAGTATGATATGTACCAAAGTGTCTTAAATGGGAGTTTCTAACAGTTACTATTTTTTTTGGACTCAAGATTTCCATATGTGTTTCCTTGAGTTTGGCAAGTTAGTGTATAACATTTCACTGACCCAACATCTAACCAACCAACCACTAACCAAGAATTCGTGGATACATTCTCAATTTCTCTTATATGGCATCGACCCTGAAAACAAAGACCTGTGAACACCACCTGAATCTCTACCCATCTACTTTAACATGTGAACCTAAAACATACTTTAAAAACACAAATCATGCATTCCATAAAAATTTAGAAAATCTTCAGAAAGCAGATATAAAAGGTTCATGTTCTGTTGCCTTAATTCGCCAGTGTCATTATCAAAATTCATAGTTGTGGTTGAAGCCGACAAAAAACTTTCAAATAGTTTAATTTCCTGGCATTTAGTAACATACTAGTCTTACACTTGCACTAAAAAGAAATAAAGTAATCTACAGACAATATTAATATAAATTCGGAAAACTAAATCACACTAGTACAAAGTGGTTGGAAAATTAAAACCATTACTTCACCCAAATACTAAAACTAAGCTTCATCTTATGACTTCCCTAATTTGTACAACAGTTCAGAAGTTCTCAACGTCGGAAGCCACCACGCATAAACAGAGGATCTGAAGGACAGTCTATAGAGAGATGTCCACTACCCCCACAGACATGGTAGTAAATTATCTTAAAATCATCAAACCCTCCACGTGTTTCAAACCCTCAAACCCTCCACATGGTGCCATAATTCTAGGAGGGCTTTGAACATGGGGGAAGTCCCTTACAGGATGACTAGTTTCACCACAACCATTGTAAACTGGGCTATTCATACAATCTTGAGCCAAGTGCCAACACAAACATTGCAAACCGGGCCATTCATACAATCTCGAGCCAAGTGGCCAGTTTGGCGACAATTATTGCAGGCCTTATCATTAGGACAATCGGCCATAATGTGCCCAGGAAAATAGCACTTCTTGTAGAGTACTGATTTGGAAGTCCTACCTCATGAGCAGAACATTCCTTTGCCATGTAACATGTTTTACCACACATGTTACAGATAGGATCATTGCGGAAATCGGCTGCAAGATGACCAGGCTTCTTACAATTCCTGCATAATTGTTCTTTTGGACACTTTGATGCAATGTGCCTGTCATGAGAAAAACAAAAAATAAAAAAGAAATTAGGGCCTTCATATGCCTGTTCTTTCTGAAATTGATTATACCAGTGGGCAGCAAAGTATAGTCCCACAATCTTTCCCTCTAGCTATGTCACTTTCACCTAGAAATTCAAAAGAAATAACAATACTTCATTCATCGTTTTTCTGGTTATTTGGTTTATTAAATTGTACTAACATTAGGCACAAAAGCATTTTTTCAAGTTGCGTTCTCCTAGAATTTTTAATGACATTTATTCCTTTCTATTCAATCACTTACATATATTTCTATAAATTTAGTGCATACCTATCTAGACATGAGTCTGGTATGTACCGTGAAATATTTCACTACATCGCCAAATTTTGAAGGCATGGATTATTTTCGTATTCGAGGCATACTCTATTTCTTCCATGTCTTTTTGTTTCTAGTATGATATGTACCAAAGTGTCTTATATGGGAATTTCTAATAGTTGTTAATTTTTCTGGACTCAAGATTTCATATATCTATTTCCTTGAGTTTAGCAAGTCAGTGTATATCATATCAAATCCGGGTTTACATGGGTTTGTCTACATATTCATTTCACTGACCCAACATCTAGATTCAATTCAAAATGAGAAATCATACTGTCTCATACACACTAAACAAGAGTTCGTGGATCACACCGACCCCATATGGCTTGTAGTCTACCCCTTGGTTGCAAAAATTAGTAGAATAAACGTAGACTTGGGAATACATAAGATTCTAAAGAACCAAAATAAACCGACAGAGCTGCATACATCCAGATTCAGGAAAGAAAACTACCTCTTTCACATCAACTATTATGAGAAAATCTCGGTCAGGCGTTGTCAGAAGAGGTTGCAAGCTCTGGATGATGAATTCATGAATGATTGAAAAAAACTACATATTTTCCTATTTATGTTGAGCACTCGAGTTGAGTTGTTTATAGAGAGAAGAAACCAAAGAACGAAGATCATGCTTTAGATTTATCTAGAGTACAAATAAACAACTTTGCTTCGAAGATCATGCATATATTTTTGAGCCAGAAAATGAGCCAAAGATGATGACTTTGTTGAAGAGCATCTCGAGTCGAAAAAGAATAAGTCGGTGTCCAAGAGAGAGAAAGTTGTTGACAGAGAGAAACTCGAGCCAAAGAAAAAAGATGATGAGGATGCTGAAGTCCAAATCGAGCCAAAGAAGAAACCGGTGTCCAAAGGAAATAAAACCAGTGAAAAGGATGTCCTGGCTTCGAACTAGATTACTGCTGAGAAGATCAAGCTTTTGCTAGAAACCCGATTATTGTTGGAGAAGACCAGATTACTACTGGAAAAGACCAGACTTTTGTTGTAAAAGACAGCCAAGACAAACCAAACTTTTGCTGTAAAAGACAACCAAGACCAGGTTACTGTTGGAGAAGACCATACTTCTGCTGGAGACCTTGGGGCTAGAGCTCAAATGCTGGAGGAAAAATGGTGAGAGACCAGTATCATTGTTGCATGAGAAATGCACCTTACATATTGAATCACTGAAGGATCAAATTTGTGGCTATAATTCAGTTAGGGCATTCCAACTACCTTATCCTAATCGAACGGTTCAAAATGGTTTCATCATCTAACATATAATCTAACGGGGCACGGTCATGACAGGTGGACAAGAGAGAAGTTCATTTCAAAGGGGAACGCCTTACGGCGTAATAAATAAACTAAAAAATTATTCACATTTATTTTATATTATCTGTTTGATTATGTATTAGACAGAAAATATTTCCATATTATCAAATCTTGCCCATTCATAATTATTGGGGCTTCACTCAATGAACCTTTGGCATATCACGTCCATTTATGAACCTTTGGCATATCACGTCCATTTATGGCATACTAAAAAATACCCCTAATTTGACTACATATTGAAAAATACCTATAAAAATCACATTATTTAACCCCCTACCAATATGAACCCAATACACCTTCCCAATTTAAAAAACCCCTACTTTCACTAAATATTATAGGTATTCATTGTTTTATTAACAATTTTTATACCCTTTTATATTTTTTTCAATAACTTTGAGCTCCATTATTTATACTTTCCATTATAAAAAGCCTTTACCCCATATATATTCCCCAATATAATATGTCATTTTTTTCTCAATATATATCCCTGAATATGGATGCACGTGGTATGGTATTGCTCCCCCAGTGAAGCCCCGTGTTCATAATTGAGATTTGGAAATTCCTCAAGTTCCAAGATAGACTACTTCCCCTAATATGAATGTGCATGGTATGGTATTACTCCCCCAGTGAAGCCCTGTGTTCATAATTTAAAATTTTGAAATTCCTCAAGTTCCAATATAGACCACTTCAGTGTAATTATAATAAAAAATTAATCTCAATATATATAATTATACCTGCCAAAGACATAGTATATTGTAATCAGTTTGGGTCAAAATGCGAATCTCTTTGAGTCAAAATGCTTAACTAGAATTTTTTAAATTCAAATTTCTAATTTTTGGTTGGTGGATGACTAATTTTATGTGGTTTAAAATCAAAATTTTAGAATTAAAAATTGTTTTAAAAAATTAGAAAAAAAAACCTTTAATAGCCAAGTGTCATAAATTAATTATCGATTTATCAATTTTTTTCCCAAATTTATGGAATTTTCTACAATTAATTTTCTTTTCCAAAAAAAGTTGCCATTACATTTTGGCCTTTTACTAAACCATGGAAATTGGTCAATTTGAAAAACAAAAGCAACAACTATTTTTTCCTTCGTGATTTATCTATGTTATATATTTTCATAATTCTATCAATTTTTTTCCCCAAATTTATGGAATTTTCTACAATTAATTTTCTTTTCCAAAAAAAGTTGCCATTACATTTTGGCCTTTTACTAAACCATGGAAATTGGCCGATTTGAAAAAAAAAAAGCAACAACTATTTATTCCTTCATGATTTATCTATGTTATATATTTTCATAATTCAATTTTAAATCTTTATGTAATATAAGAAATAAAACTTAAGTCAAGAATACAACAAATGTTAACTTAGCTTAAATATAACTTAATTTAACTAAAAGACAAAAAAAACAAATATTTCATTTTAAAAATAAAACAACTAATAAAATACTATATTGTTCAATGTCATCACAAAAAATTAAGAAATATAGTTAACGTATATTGTTTATATTACATATATACACTTTAATAGATAATATATATATATGAATTATAAATATAATTATATGAAATTAAAATAAATATATATATAATTATATATATATATATATATGATAATATAATATATATATATTATTTTACTTATATATACATTTTTATAAATTAAATTTATGTAAAATATGGTTTTAATAAGTAATAAGAAAGAGCTACCATAGTTAGTTAGTACCTAAGGCTAGTAAATAGAATTTAATTAAACTAAAAACAATAAAATAGCATAAAATTCATTACAAAATAAACAACTAAAAAAATGGTATTATTGAATGTTATCAACAAAAATTAAGAAAAATATGATAAAACTAATTATTGTTTTATTAAATATATGTATTTATGATGGTTATTTTATTAAAATATATAATTTTTTATAGCTAAATCATTAATATGTTTTTAATTTATAATAATAAGTCATCATAAATTCAAAATATGAGAAAAAACTATAATTCAAAAAAAGGGAAACAATAGAAAAAGGAAAAAAAATAAAAAATAAAACTAGAAACAAAAAATTAAACTAATGGAACTGGAAGTTACTAAACAACCCATAATAAAATCTCAACCAATCACCTTACAAATAAACAAATTTAAATAATAATAAAAAATAACAAAAGTTAAATTCCAAATGTTAAACTATGGATAAGCAACATTTTTTTTTTGTTAAAGACAAACTAATAGGCAGTCAAAGGCTTAATACCATGTGTGCAGGTATAATAAGTCATTTTAAATTGAAAATATGAAGAAAAGCTATAATTCATGAAAATAGAGATAATAAAAAAGGAAAAAAATAAAAATAAAAAAGTAAATAATGAAATAAAACTAAAAAGAAAAAGTTAGTAACTAATAGAAATGGTAATTCTTAAACAATCTATAAAAATTTAGTAACTAATAAAACAGAAATTACTAAACAACCCATAATAAAATCTCAACCAATCACCTTACAAATAAACAAATTTAAATAATAATAAAAAATAACAAAAGTTAAATTCCAAATGTTAAACTATGGATAAGCAACATTTTTTTTTTGTTAAAGACAAACTAATAGGCAGTCAAAGGCTTAATACCATGTGTGCAGGTATAATAAGTCATTTTAAATTGAAAATATGAAGAAAAGCTATAATTCATGAAAATAGAGATAATAAATAAAAAAAGGGGAAAAAGATAAGAAAAAATGAAATAAAACTAAAAAGAAAAAGTTAGTAACTAATAGAAATGGTAATTCTTAAACAATCTATAAAAATTTAGTAAGTAATAAAAACAGAAATTACTGAATAACCCATTACAAGACCTCAACTAATCACCTTACAAATAAATAAATTTAAATAATAATTAAAAATAATGAAAATTAAAATTGTGATGTTAAACTATGGATAAACAATTTAAAGAAAAGCTGTAATTCATGAAAATAGAAATAATAAAAAAAGGAAAAAATAAAAATAAAAAAGTTAAATAGAAATGAAATAAAACTAAAAAGAAAAAGTTAGTAACTAATAGAAATGGTAATTCTTAAACAATCTATAAAAATTTAGTAAGTAATAAAAACAGAAATTACTGAATAACCCATTACAAGACCTCAACTAATCACCTTACAAATAAATAAATTTAAATAATAATTAAAAATAATGAAAATTAAAATTGTGATGTTAAACTATGGATAAACAACAAACAAATTTGGTCAAAGGCAAACTAATATGTAGGAAATAATATAAATACAATTATCTCTTTTGTCTTCACAATTTTAATCATAACTTGGAAAGAAAAAAAAATATCTTTTGCAATCACACTTAAACCTTTGTGTAAGTAATTTTTTTCTATTTTAATATACTAGACATTGTAATTTTTTATATTAGATATTTGATCACATATGAATTCTTTATCACACGATTAAGATGGGTACAAATTTAAAGTTAAATAAATAGTTTATTACAATAATTAGCTTTTTAAAAAATATTTAGTTTATTTATATTGTATATATACGTTATTTAATATAAAGATACTACACATCATATTTTCTCCTCCTTATTTGGTCTTATAAGTTAATAATGAAATAAAATGTGCACAAACACATTTTAATAAACTCTTAGCTTTTGTAACAAAAGATTATATTGGGTTAATGTTTCATCCAAAATTATCTCTTTTTTACTCTAATGTTTTCATTATTAAATTTATAAATTTATTCAAACATTTAATAACTATTTCGATTATTTTTTCAAACTAACCGTATCACACTTATTTCTAAATAAAATTAAGCTTCTATTATAATCATAACAGAAAATAATATTGTTTCTTTTACCACGTTAATGTTGTATACTTTTAAAGAGAAAATGATATTGCTTCTCGTCCAATCATATCATGTTTCATGAACTTCTTAAACATTGCAATTGCCTTACCAATTTAGGACTACACGCTCACTCTATTCAAGAAGCAAGGCCAGCGACGGTATTTTTTTTTAATATGTGATTTGGTTATTAAAGATGGTAAATGTAGATTTATACATTTATTTAGTAAAACATCGATATATATATATATAGAGGGTATATTTTATATTTTTGAAAATTTAATATATATTAATATATATATATATTGATGGAATTATTTTATTTTATAGTAAATATTTTTAATCTTTAAATAAGTTTTGTTAAATATTAATGGGATTTAAATACTATGGCTTATCAATACATACGTTAAAAATAAGAATTTATCAATATGCTCAAATAATTTTAAAATATATTTTAACTCGAGGTCGTTGCTCAGACCTTTAATTAGTTTTATAACATTTTTCAATTAAATTGAAAAACCAAAAAAAAATCATAACTACCTTTGAGATAAATCTCCACCTCTACGTTGACTATAACTAAAAATATTAGTGTATATACTATATAGAAGTTTTTATTTTTTTTTAAGTTTGGCTAGTGAGACATGTTCGAGGGATTGAACTTCTAATCACTTGGATACACAGAGGCTTGCCAACATGTCTTTTTCCAATTGTACTACCACCCATGGAAATATTATATAAAAGTTAAATCCTTACTATCCGCATATTAATTATTAATAATTAAATTAAAATTCAAAAAGATTTAAGAATCCTAATTAACATTCATTTCCATGAGATTTGAGATCATAAACACCTTTTATTATATTTGACATTGACCCTACAACATTAGGCAATGCAACACCGACTGCAACATTGTGACTTTTCCTGTGAGGGAAAATAGTTTAAATACTTGGAAGGTTGGTTTTGTATTTTTATTAAGTATACATTTTTCAACAAGATATCGCCCATTATGATAAAGTTAACAAGATATCGCCCATTATGATAAAGTTAAAAGAGTAGACACCCTCCAATAGTGGGACTTTTTGGAAATATATTAGTAAAGGTTTTCTATTAAGTGTTAGCTTATATGTGTGAATGGCAATAATTTAAATAGTTGGAAGGTTGGTTTTGTATTTTTTTATTAAATACACATTTTTTAAATAAGATATTGCTCATCATGATAAAGTTAAAAAAATAGACACCTTCTAATAATGAAACTCTTTGTAAATATGTTAATATATATTTTAATATTGGTTAATTTATAAATTTTCTATTAAGTGTTAACTTATAAACTATTACCATTAATCCAAAACTTACAGTAACAATTAATAAATTTGAACTTAAATCTACGTAAAAAAAAACTCCAATTATTAATTCCTTTGAGATTATTAGAGAAGTAAACGTAAAGACTAAATTTAATAGGCAACCCCTTTTAAACCAAATTTTTATTAAAAATATATATAATAATAATAAATAATTTAGAAGGTATTTTAGAGACAATATGAAGCTATCTCTTTTTCACAAATTTTAAATTTTTTTTTTTACATATAATATTTTTAACAAAAGTTAATATGAAATTAAAATGGGTGGTTAAAAAGGCCAAAGTTAAAATGAGTTATTAAAAAGCCCATTTATGACCACTGTAATATGTCATTTGTGGTTATAATTTTATAAAAATAATAAGTACTCTTCTCTTTTATCAAGTGCAAATGGGAACCTCAACTATAATTGCAGTCCTTAATTACAACTTGCAGTTCTAGTGTGATGTACCTTTTTTCGTAAAACTATGTTTGTACCAACATGTGGCCTTCTGGAGGAACTTTAATGATTTTTGTTCTTTAAAATGACCCCCAAATCTAGCGGGATGTTTTAAGTAAATTTGTTCGGCTTACATATATCCCTAAAAAGTGTAGCTTATGCATAAAACTGACATTGCATCAAGTTACGTAAAGCCACTAAATTATATCCAGAATGTTTTGACACTTATGGCTGGTTTACAGCGAGTTTGTACCATTTTTCCAACAAAGTTGTCCTTCGAATTTTTATTAATTCAATAAAAGCTTTATTTTGACCCAAAAATAAGAGTTAGGGGTGTTTTAAGTTCAAAATTACAAGGGACTTTTGCGGCTCCATCGGGTAAGACAATTACCAATCTCAAAAAATAAAACAATTATTAATGTCGAAAACATAAACATTAGTATAGGTTAATGGATAAAATTGAGGATAATGATTACCAATAGGCCCTTTTTCTTGTAATTATAAAAGATAATTGATACGTTCCTTTTCTTGGAATTATAAAGAATAAAGAATATATTATTGGGGATTTTAAGGATATGGATGTAATGATAATAAACATTATTATGAAAGAGATGATATTAAGAGAGTAAGCGAAGTTTCGTGCTTTAAAATAAAATTTAGGATGGGTAATAAAATTTAAACGTTAAGATAAAATAAAAATGGAATTATAAAGAATAAAGAATATATTATTGGGGATTTTAAGGATATGGATGTAATGATAATAAACATTATTATGAAAGAGATGATATTAAGAGAGTAAGCGAAGTTTCGTGCTTTAAATTTAGGATGGGTAATAAAATTTAAACGTTAAGATAAAATAAAAATAGAATTGCTGCTGGTGTGAAATGTCTATAAAGAAACAACAAACAATACTATGAATTTAAATTGTCAAAGTTTACACTTACTCCCAATGTACATATACATATATATTATTTGATATAATTTTTATATTAAAACAAAGTTTCAAGGTGTTATTTTTTGAATATATACCTATATATATATATATTATTTGATATAATTTTTATATTAAAACAAGTTTCAAAGGTGTTATAATTTGAATGTAGTGTGGGTAACGACAAATGTTTCTTTTCAACTTTTTATTTATTATAATGGCCATATTCCATATGGATTAATGTCCATATTTCATATGGGGAGGTACGTATGGTTTAATGTGGATCAAGTTCATATGTAGTGGTTACACTCTACGATATAAACACTATATTTTATATGGGGACGTATGTATAGTGTAATGTGAATCACGTTTATATGTAGCAGTTATATGTTATGATTCTTAGAGAACTTGTGAATACTATGAAGACCGTTGAGACGTTGCGAATGAAATCACAACGTCATTTATGTTGAAACCCTGTAAATATCGTCACTAGAGAGGAGTGTTCGGGTCCCACTTACGGGACCCAAACTGCTTGTTCGCCATCTGCTGTAGATATTATTATCGCTCTCGAAATTTGTAATGAGTCTAGAGAAGTAGTTAGTTCAACTATGGGAGCTTTCCTCGTCGAGGGTTTGCTCACGAGTGGAAGAAAAGGCCGACTACTGAGTAACAATCATGTAACAAAGAAGATGAGGTTATGGTGTAAGAGGCTCTGGTTGCGGAGAAAGAGCCCCTGCCAATAACTCTGGTTGGTGCAGAAGCTCTATTTCAAAAGGGCTATATATGTAAGAGTCCCTTCTAGATCTCAGTCAAAATGGTGTCTTGACACTCTTTGCTATTTTGGGTGAGATCTATGAATCTCATAAGATACTTCAAACTTTCCTCAGAGCTCAAAATCATGGTTTTCTCACAACATTCAACGCCTCCTTTATGAAGGTAAGCAATTAGAAGACCCTCTTCCTATCTCTAATTATTATCTTTGTAAGGATTGCATTGTGTTTTTGACTCTTTGTCTATGAGGGGGTGCCTTGGGGAAACCCTTCTCCTCCTAGGCTTTCTCATATAAAAACATCGTTCATAATATGACTCCCTAGGGTGTTCATCCTCCTTCAACTAACCCTCAAACTCTAAGCAAAGTAGTTCCTTCTTAGGATGCACCTAGTCCATTTATTTTGGAAAAATCAGAAGATATTCCCTTTGTTGACATTTCCCATCTAAATCTGGAAGATCTTCACCAGCTAATGGTAGAGCATGACATGATCTTCCATTTCAATGGGTTGTGGCCTCGAACATCATATCCTTATAAATGAATACATTCTAATTGGACCAGATCTTGTAGGGCTCTCTTATGTTCTAAGGGATTATTCGTAGTTGTGTTTGCCTGCTAAGAATATTACCAGAGTGCTCTATCGAAGGGCCCATGGTTTTGCGGAAAAGAGGGGCTTTTCATGACCCCTTGGTTCCCAGATTCTCACTCGTCTACGATAGTAATTACAAAGCTCCCCATTTGGGTCCAACTTCCAAACTTGCCGACTCACCTATGGTATGATTCATTGTTTACAAGCATCAGAAATACCCTTGATCGCTTCCTAGCCATAAATCTTACACAAGGCCAAAGTGGAGTTTATACTTTCAATAGGATCTATGTAGAAATCGACATTAGTAATAACTTATTGAACAAACACAACCTAAAAGTAGATTATTTCCATTGGATCCAACTCCTGGACTATGAGAACACGACTTTTCATTGCCTCCTCAATCATCAAACATGACACCTATAGAACTCCTACGCTCAAAGGAAGTAAACAAAGGACTAAATCTAAGGCTTAGAAGCTATGCAGCCTGCCTCCTATGGAGGAAGAGGACTCCTCATCTTCAAATCACAAGGATAATGAATCAAATGATGAAATTCTCTCTTCAGATGAGGATCACGAGGAGAGTAGGGTAAATAAAAGCTTAGCACTTCACATAGAAATAGATAGTACTATTGCTTCGTTGGGAGCAGTAAAGTGAGCTTGTATATCAGTTTCCTCAAAATCGGAAAAGGATGCAATAACAACTTTTTAGGAAATACCTGTTAAGCAATTCTTTAGCAAGTCCTAGCTAGTCCTTCGATGAAAAGGTGGGTGGAAGTAGCCAAACAAAAAGGAAAAAAAGTAAATTTTAAAACCAAAGTAAGGTTGGGTGATACTTTTGTTTTTTTTACAAAAATGTTTTCCTTGATGTCTCCTCACAGTTTGGCCTTGGTCTCTATGTGAAAACCCCGCCTTTAGGTGGGTATTGTAAACTCCATATAAACTCTTTTTGACTAATGAAATTCTATGCAGAAATATACAAAAAAAATGTCCATATTCCATATGGATCAGTAACACATGAGTCTCCCCAAATGGCTCAAAATACGTTTTCATATGAAATAAGGTTTAGAATATAATGAAATTTCTTACAAGTAAAATTTCACTTTGAAAATGAAACCAAAAATTCAACAATTTCTACACAAAAAGATTGAACTCGAAGTTGACGATTCCCAATATCAAAAGTGATTTCTCTTCATTAACAAGCAATTGGGTAATAATTGAATGATGTGTGAATTTAAGCATCCAAATGTACATAAGCTTCCCTCCTTTCAACATCGAATCCATGTCCTTTTCACATATATGTATTGTGTTGCATATAGTTGTTGGAAATAACACTGAGAGGGGGGTGAATCAATGTTATTAGATCAATATTTTTATTTCCCAAACAAATTTATATATGCTACTTTAGTGAAGTGAACTAGTGTGTACACATGATTGTGATTAAGGAAACTAGCGTATATCCAGAGATCTTGTGATTTAGACAATTTATCATGTGTTGATCTTAAAGCAGCATATCAAAGATTTATTAGATAGTGCAGTAAAAGAAGAATAAAGCAACACATATGAAAACCAAGATGTAAGGTGGAAACACAATGTGGGTAAAAACCACCTGCTGTTATCGTCTCTGTCTTCTTTTAATAATAAGAAAATATGTTTACAATCTTGTACTAGTGTAGACTCATACCATTATGCAAGCTTCTACCTGCAGAAGGTTACAAACTTCTCTCATTCTCCATCTTCTACTGAAAGGGAGCTACAACCCCCTCGCTCTTGTACTAGCCAATATGTTAACTAGTACGTAGGTGCCAACCTACAAAAAAACTCCACTCTTCCACTAGGGACCACGTTTCATGAATTTTCAGACTGGATACTCCTGGATCACAACATCACAATTTGAAGGCCGCGTTTCATCAAAATTTCACACTTAACCCATCATAACTTTTAAAATTAAATTGCATCAACCAATATTCAGATAATCTGAACAAACGGATCACTGACACCAGAACACTGTGCTGAAGTCAGAACCCTAGTCATCATTCAGACCCAGTTGTAACCTCAAAAACCATGCATTAGAGTGTATACGCTACTTGGCTACAAACAAACTGCGTGTATACGCTACTTCTATTAATTGAACCTGTGTATACCTTTAAAACTACTGCAAACATAAACTTTTGAATCAACTCTCAATATTTTGAATATCTACTGTCAACTTTCAGGGCTTTACACAGGCGGGGATAGAGATCACTTCTTCTCACTTATACAATCAATCCATCAAATGCTAGTCTCCTTATGCATTCAGTTTTACATTCAGATCTGAGAAGACTTCATTGACAAACAATAGTAAAATAACATAATTTTATTAGATAGATGAATCATATCTGAAAGGAAGATTTTCTTTTGTATACACTACTTGAAGGAACTGAATCTATGTGTATACGCTCTTTGGCTGAGATGAACTTGCGTACAGATATGCAAATATTGACTCAGAACTTTGCTGCAATTCCAAACTTCAGACAAACCCATATCATGATAGATAACGAATAGAACAAGCGCAAAACATCAAATCTAATCTCACCCAATATCAGATCATTCAAGAATAAGTCATTTCAAGTCTCATGATTCCTTATCCAATATTGAACTCAAGGTGCACATGAGTATTTCAGATCTAGTCCCAAACATAACCTTGCAACATAAAATATACTTCAGATAGAAGTATTCCTTAGAATCTTATTGCTTGCACTCCTCGCCTAATGATCTCCTCCTCCTTATATACTCTTAGGCCTTTCTCAATACCTTGGACCAAAACCACTTAGGACCAATACCTTGGACCAAATACCTAGGGTCAATACCTTGGACCAAATACCTCGAACCAAATACCTTGGACCAATATCTTAAATGAAATACTTGGTTTTCCAACATGTACGTGCTTTTCCTCCTGTGAAAGTGCGTGTATACGTTATACGCTTCTTTTGTTATGTAAACCCGCGTGTATATGCTTCTTGGACAAAGTGAAATAGTGTATACCTCTCTTTATTCATTCTTTGGAGTCTAATTTGTAATCCTTTGTTGTTAACCTACTGCACTGTGAACTTTCATCTGAGAGGGTTGCCATCAAGGACAATACCTGTATCATAATGCCAACAATCTCCCCCTTTGGACTTGATGGAAACAACAACACCAAGACACTCCCCCCCTTTGACATCAACGGCAAAGGGCGGACCAAGATATTCCCCCCCTTTGAAATACATTATGTTGTCCATGCTCCCCCTGAGTACATGATGAAATCTCTGATTAAGCTCCCCTTTGTACATGTTGAGATGTACTAAAACCATCCATGCTCCCCCTGAGCACATGTAGAGTCTGCAAAAAATATTTTCCAAAATGATAACATGACTCTATAACTCAACTATGTGAGTATAACCTTCCTATCACTAAAGACTCATACATACGTACATCTCCCAACCAAGTGGGGATATACCGAATTTCACTCATCCACCCAACTAAGTGGGGATATACCAATTTTTTATACATGAAAAAAAGACATTAAATATTACATGATCCATCCCATGCAAAGTGGGGATACAATTTACATCATTTGTTCAATAGGACTCATTCAAATGTATGAGAAGAAATATCACACCCTAGACTTTTACATG
Source organism: Pinus taeda (assembly GCA_000404065.3). Taxonomy (NCBI): domain Eukaryota; kingdom Viridiplantae; phylum Streptophyta; class Pinopsida; order Pinales; family Pinaceae; genus Pinus; species Pinus taeda. The sequence goes on from APFE031377120.1 coordinate 20,806, forward strand.
ACTTAAGCAACAAACAATATAAATATTCGAAGCCATAGCTGGACTCAACAACCATAATGCCAACAATGCAGAATGTGTGTGAAGGCTAATGCTCCCCCTGAACCTGTGCTACTAGTGCATTGTTAACAAGTCAATGATCAAGGCATCTTTGTTAGTCAGATAAAAATTAATGAACAAAGCATATCGATAGACTGTAATCATCAACAACAGGCAGAGCACCCATATCAAAGTTTGCCCCACTGTTTTTCTTGACTGAAAAACATATACACTCCTTCACCCATAGAAAACCACGTGTATACGCGACTATACTTCATGAAACCCACGTATAATAACCTTTTTCTAAAAAACTAGATTTTAATAGCAGGATGATGCAGCAACTACTCCGAGTTTTTGTCTGAGATATTCAAATGTTTATCTGGGTAATGGTTTAGTGAATATATCAACAACCTGTTCTTTGGAGGGAACATACTCCAATTTGACCTTTTGTTCAAGCACTTGTTCTCATAGAAAATGGTAGTTGATGGGCATGTGCTTGGTCTTGGAGTGCATGACTGGATTCTTTGAAATACTGATGGCACTTGTATTATCACATAGAATTGAGATGGGTGGAGTACATGTGATCTGAATGTCTCGCAAAGTTTGCATCATCCAAAGTAGTTGTGTGTACCAAGATGTAGTAGCCACATATTATGTTTCAGCTGTTAATAAAGCAATTGAACTTTGTTTTTTGTTGAACCAAGACACTAACCTGGAACCCACATAGAATGCACCACCACTAGTGCTTTTTCTATCATCAATACTTCCTACCCAATTTTCATCTGTATATGCATGAAGAGTAAGATCTGCATCTCTAGGATACCATAAACCAAAGTCTTGAGTTCCTTGAAGATATTTGAAAATTCTTTTGACTACCTGAAGGTGTGATTCCTTTGGATTTTCTTGGAATCTTCCAACTATTCCTACTATGTGCATGATGTTAGGTTGGGTACCTGTTAGATAAAGAATATTGCCAATTATGGATCTGTAATTTGGTTGATGTACTGCTGCTGATTCATCATTTGAGCTGAGACTGCATCCTATTACCATTGGGGTACATACAGGTTTAGAATCTTCCATTCCGTTCCTTTTCAAGATCTATTTGAGATATTTGGTTTGTGAAAGAAAAATACCATCTTTATTTTGTTGAACTTGTAGACCAAGAAAATAGGTAAGTTCACCAAGAAAGGACATTTCAAATTCTTGCTGCATTACTGAAGCAAAATTCTGACTCATGGATTTCTCATTGCTACCAAAAATTGTATCATCAACATAAACAATAATAATTGGCAATTTGTCAGTTTCAATCTTTGTATATAGATTTCTATCCACTGAACGTTTTGTAAAACCTTGTTGGCGTAGATATTTGTCAAGGCGGTAATACCAAGCCCTTGGAGCTTGTTTCAGACCATAGAGAGCCTTTTTGAGTCTGCATGCAAGTTTTACATCATTTCCAAGAATGAATCCTTCTGGTTTTTCAATATAAACTTCTTCTTCTAAATCTCCATTAAGGAAAGATGATTTTACATCCATTTGGTATACTTTGAATTTCTAAAAGCTATAAAGAGCAAGAAATATCCTTATGGCTTCAAGTCTGGCAATAGGTGCAAAAGTTTCTTCAAAATCTATACCTTCTTGTTGAGCATACCCTTTACAAACAAGTCTGGCCTTGTTTCTAATGACTTCTCCATTTTCATTCAGCTTGTTTTTGAATATCCATTTAGTTCCTATAATACTTTTATCATGAGGTCTAGGAACTAATTCCCAAGTATCATTCTTTTCAATTTTCTCAAGTTCTTCATCCGTGGTCTTGACCCAACACTCATCTTTGCATGCTTCATCTACATTTTGAGGTTCGGTGGAGGATAGTAATGCTAGAGAGCTTGAGGTCCCTGTAATGGTTCTTTTTGTCTGTACACTTGCCTCTTTTTACACTAAAATTTGAGTTTCTGGATGATTTTTTCTGAACATACCTGGATGGAGTCTTTTCTTCTACCATTATCTATTCTTCAGGTGTTTCATTGGTTTCTTCTTCAATATCATTTTGATTTGATGTGGGAAAATAATCCCCAACTTCTTCATTGTCATAATCTTTTGTTTTTATCTGTTTTGGATTTTTTCATGCTTCATCAACTACAACATCAATGGTTTCAACAATTTTCCCAAGTCTTTTATTATAAAATTTATATCCTTTACTTCTGGAAGAAAAACCAAGAAGAATACCTTCATCTGCTCCGGATTCAAACTTACCAAGTTTTTCATCAGTCCTTTTGATAAAACATTTGCTTCCAAAGACTTTAAAGTATTTTACAGTAGAAGTATTACCATACCAAAGTTCATGTGGAGTTTGAGTGCTATTTACCTGAGCATTTGCTTTGTTGAGAATAGTCACGACAGTGAATGCAGCTTCACCCTAGAAGGTTGCAGGAGTTCCAAATTCATCTAGCATAGCTCAAGCCATTAGTTGAATTGTTCTGTTCATTATTTCTACCACACCATTTTTCCGAGGAGTCCTTGCGGGGGAGGATTTCCTTTTTATTCCATGTTGTTCACAAAATTCAAATAATTCATTCGATGTAAATTATCCTCCTCGATCAGATCTGAGGCATTTAATTTTTCGATCTGATTCATTTTCAACCAAGGCTTTGAAGGCTTGGAACTTTTCAAATGCTTCATATTTATGCTTTAGAAGACCCATCCAACACATTCTGGAAAAATCATCAATGAACAAAATAAATTATTCTTCTCCATGAGGTGACTTTTTCCTTGATGGTCCACATAAATAAGTATGGACAAGTTCAAGAGGCTTACTAGCTGACCCTTTTTTTTCCATGAAGTGAACTCTGGATTTCTTACTGATTTGACATGGTTTGCATATTGTATTTTCTAGGATGCTGATATCTGGAAGATCAAGAACAACCTTGAGTCTACATGCTTTTCTTATTTGAGAAAAGCTTAGATGTCCCAATCTTCTATGCCACAGCCAGTTTTCATCATTTTTTCTTAGATAACATTGTTGTTGTCCTATAAGTTGTTTGGATTTCTTGTACCTTTGATCATGGTCTCCCTGTATCAAGCTCACAAACAACACATCCATTTGATCGAAACACCCCTTCATTTCCTTGATCACACATTTGACTGAGACTCAACGGGTTATGCTTTAAACCGTCTATATACATAACATTTCTAACTTTAACCTTTTCTTTCAAGAAAACAAAACCTTTACCTTTTATGACAGCAGGAGTGTCATTTCCAAATGAGACATTATTTTCTTTTTCTAAGGCATTATATGAGTGAAGTTTTTCTTTGTCACCTGTCATGCGTTTGGAGCATCCACTATCGATGTACCACTAATTTTCTTGTTGTTAGAAAATTATATATTACAGAGCAATGGAACACATAGAATATTGCAGAAATATAAACACAGAAAACGCATAAAACTAGAGAGACACAGATATACGTTGTTCACCCAGTTTGGGCTACGTCCACCCAGAATAGCCAGTCCTTCCTTTCTATTATCTAGCAAAATGAAGAGACACAACCTACAGTAGATCCGATGTAATATCCTCTGTTTTCTCTCACAGTCTCACCTCTCTGTTTCTCGCTCGGAGAATACACATCTATTACACAACCTTGTTATCGAGAAATCTAGTGTCCACTCGGAGCTGCTAGTCCCACTAAGACTGGTAGCTGTCTTAGAAACAAACAAACTAAAACTACTTTTGCTTTCCTTTATGAGAAGTAGATAAGAGGGGAACAAAGGACACCAACCTCAGTCTTGTGCTTGGTTCCTCTCCCTTCTAATAGATCTTCGCCACTCCTTCTTCATCTACCCAGCTTCAAAGAGCACCTGTGGAATCAAAGTAGCATAATACTATCGAAGAACAGAGATCTACAATCATAAGAAATACAGGACTAGATATGTATTGACCACACAAATGCATATATCATCAAACATACAAGAATGTGGAGGAAAACTTGAATAGCTTTATTAATATCAAGAATAGCAAAGAGGATTACAACCAATTGTTCTGACCCAACGTCATCCTCTCATCATGAAAGCCCTTCTTCACCTCATGAAAAGCTTAGATCACCCAACACTATTTATGTTGCACCAGGAAACCAATAGCATTTCCTTACAAGATACAAGATTCCAGCCTCTG
>APFE031377121.1:0-16464 GCA_000404065.3 Pinus taeda
TTGCTAATACCTAGTCATTCGAACACGAAAGATATATAAAAAGATACCACCCTTTTCAACACTCCTATTGAGAAAGAAAAATGAAACCAAAATTACTACAGGGAATGAAAAGAAACAAACAGACCCATAAAAAAGGACCAGAATTGGAGATAGTTATCACATGGTGAAACAAAAGGAGCATTCCATCTTGGGTACCTAAAGAGAGGAGAGAAAATAAATAATAATCCCCCCTTCAGCTTCTGCGAGCTTGGAATTCTCCAATTCAGCCAGATAATGTGATTGTTGCCATAATCAGTATGCCTTCTTGAACTAGAAATTTCCCGAGTCACTAGCCAAGGCTAAGAGCCCAAGCATACCTCCCACTGCTTATTAGGCCGAAGGGTGGCACACCCCTCTACTTGACAAATTGTTTCCTGACGATTCTCTCCTTGATTCCTTACTACCACATACCCTGCGTCTGCTTGGGGGTGTCTTGTTGTAGACTAGATGCCCCTCCCTTGTTTTGAGCATGAGATATGTATCGATTACTTAAAAATACTAGGCATGCCACTATGGCCACCCTACTTGCACGTTGCGTGCTATCAAGATTTACACTACTTCGTACTCTCATTTGCCCAAATGCGTAAAGAATTAATGCCAATAGGTCGAAATTACACATGTCAGGGGCATGTTGCCACATCCCCGAATCATTAGCCAGGTGTGGCAGTGATAACTCGCCACCGCCACCCCCTCGCCCTCCCCCCTCAATCTCGAAAACCAGCCCTTTCAAGGACCCCATTTTCCCTTTTAATCAAACTGATTAATTAAAAAGATGTCATATGAATAAGTGCCATATGAAGTTAGTTAATAATAATAATAATCATCATAATAATAATAATAATAATTTAAAATAAAGTTATAATTTAGTTAGTTTTTATCATTTTTTTTAAATTTAAAACAACATGAGAATATATGAAGGGAAGTAAGTATCTGATTATTACATATTGATACTTATCGCATTTACCAACATTAATTTAACAGTTACGGTAGTCTTAGTAATAGTCAACATATCTAAGTTGAGATTTAACTCAAAAGTAGTTTGCCCCTTTACCCTCTTATTAATGATTATATATAATATATATATATAATATATATATATATATATATATATAATAATGGTTTTAAAGGCATCTGGAATGAACTAATGGTTGTAACAAACACTATTTACAAGTTAAAAAACCACTATGGTTATATATTATTACATTTTAAAAATGTACATATATATACTTATATAATCATTCTTTTTATAATTGATAATATAATAAAATAATGACATTTAAAATATTAGTTATTTTGTATGATTCTTTTTTATCGTGGCAATAATCATTCTTTTTATAATTGATAATATAATAATAATAATGACAATTTAAAATATTTAGTTATTTTGTATGATTCTTTTTTATCGTGGCAATGTAAGATGCATCATGAAGTAGGTGTTTTGATGCTTCCTATAGATTGATGCATATAGGCATTTATCCATCATTTTTTTTGGTTCATAGGCTCCAGAAATCGGTGACTACTACGTCCATGAAATATTTATATTAGGAAGATCCACGTGAAGGGTTCACTTTATGTTGGTTCAACAAAAAACCTGGCCCTGCGAGCATCGAGAGAATTGAACCCTTGATCTCTCAATAGAAAAGGTGCTTTAAGACAGAGACTCAACTAATTGAGCTAACCCTCAAGGCTTTTTCCTATGACGTGGACCCTAGAGATCAGTGACCACTATGTCCACAAAATATTTGTACTAGGCAATTCCATCCGAAGGGTTCACTTCTTGTCAGCGCAACCACAGAGCCTTACCCCCGAGGGTTTCGAGAGAATTGAACCCGTGACCTCTCAATAGAAAATGTGCTTTAACAACAGGGACTCGACCAATTGACCTAACCCTTGAGGCCAACAACCATTTAATTTATAGAAGTGAGCTAGTTATATTTTTAATAAAGACTTTAATAATAATGATCATTATCGTTGTATAAATAAAATAGTCAAGTAAAATAGTTAAATAAGGTTAACCTTTTATGATTTTGAAATTTATTTATCATTACTAAAATTTGGTTATAAATTTTTTGTTAAAATTATAATTTTGGATTTATTGAAATTAAATGTAGAAATGAAATAATACTTTTGAATACTCTTAGAAACCTAATTTGCGATGTTAATGATTGATATCTACAATTCCATTAATCCAAAATGATTTATGCGCAATTTTAAATCAAAAGTGTTCATTTCCCTTTCCTTTATTTTGAATGGCTAGAAAATATAAAATTTGTAAAATATTTAGATAAGACATTAGTATGTAATAAGACATTAGTATGTAATAATGTTTTATGTAACTAGAGCAACAGGTCTTACTTCATTTGTTCTTATTATTATGTAAAGAGATAGTATATCTTAATTGTAGAGGTTTTATTTTATTTTTTATTTTTTAACTGCAATAAAGAGATTTATATTGTAAATTCATGTTTGGAGGCACAACCATACAACAAACATTGCCAAAATTTAAGCTCATGCTTTTGAGATTCTCAAAAAATATATTGCCCATATATTAATAATGTTTTGTTGATGCCTACATAAGAACTCCAAGAAAGGATTATGCTCGATACATAAATTCTCCAAAATGAAGTCAAAATCTTGATGCACATGCAAGCTAAACTTTAGAAGGGGAGATAGTCTCTTGACCCACAACTAAATATTTCATAGGAGGAATGATTACATTTAAATTCGGCAAGTTAGAATAAATAGGACCAATAAAAACTTCAACATAGGAGTGACTCATCTTTAATTGACTCAACAAGGCTTGAAAATCCACCACTTGTTGATAAAGGGAAACCATTTCATCCTCCATGCTATGCAGCTGAAATCTGTGTTCCACCACGAGGTCCATCACTATTGTTAAAGAAGGTGCAGTTTGGTTTTGTTGAATTTGCAAATGAAAGAATCCATTATGTAAATTACAGAGCTCCTCCATCCAAACATTATGGATAACCTTCCCCTGCCCTTATTGCGCCATAATTTTGCAATTATGATTGTAGCCCACATATTGAAAAGAACCGAAGTCCAAACAACCAGCCAATATGTTAGAGAAACACACCTGAGGAAACAGGAAGATACATGCAGGCATAAATAAGGAGAATCTAGGTAAACAAAGGACTAGAGAGTCGATCAAAGACTAGGTCCAAGAGATCTCAGAGTAGCAAATGATCAATAGGGGAAACCAAGCCTCCAAAACTTTCAACATATAAGCGAAAGGAGTAGAGACAAACCCTACTTCCCCAACTTATGTAAATGCCCTATAATACCTGACCAAAAACAGATTAACCAAATCCTTACAACAGGATCCCAAGTCAAGCTTTGAAGGAGCATCCACCTTGAAAGGAAGATTACAAACTCAACTAAACTTCTCTTAAAAGAAAACATTCTTGCAATAGGGATGACAACCAACAATCTTATAAACACGAGCATAGATAAATCAAGGATTATAAGGACATGACAACAAATCTCCACACGAGATTGATCCCTTGGATATTGCAATGAGTGAAGGCATTCAAACTGCCTAGGATTAGCATCTCACTCCATGTTGCACCATCTTCCATGGTTGTGGAGTGACATATATGACTCTCCCTCCTCGCTACCCACAAGCACATTAAGGCACATGTATCTAAGCAGAGGGTCGAGCCCCTCACATACTGAGCCAAGATCGAGAATTCCATGCAAGTATGCAAACATTGATACCTACAATCCTCATCCTGATCGATTGATCATGGCCAAACTTAATCCACAGTGAGTGGTGTTGTCTCATCAATTTCGCCCATTGCATGTAATATGGTCACCCTAGGGGTCTCGATCATGCCCACACATTGACACATAGGGAGTCAACGATGAGATAACCAACCCCTCACCATTAGCTAATTTTTCATTCCTCATAGTGACTCTTAAGAGTGCGATCATTCCCCCTTGTCCGTATTCCTTCAAAATCATGAGATGGGAAAATGAGAAAGGTGATAATTTATCAACAATGATCTTGTCTCCATGATTAAAAGTTTATTTTCCATGTGATCCACAAGAATATTATTATGCCAAAGGATGGGGTAGAAACTTACCTTTGAAAATGACCGAGAAGGAACCTTATATGATGAAAACATGAGAAGATTTAGATCTCTTGGAGGAAAACCTTTTTGAATATAATCAGTGACAAATTTTGAATCTCCAACACTTGTAATAAATGAGAAACCTTATGCCTTATCCAAGGCCATACCTTGGAAAATAAAATAGGTTTAAGCATAATTATTTGAGGCTCTTCCTAGAGTCTAGGCAAAGGTGGATTTCACTTTTCCTCTAGGGCAAAGGTAAAACCCCCCTCCCTAGGAGCCTACCACCCCTTGTTGTATAGGTTTGATTATTCGAAAGCAATGTTTTGATAAATGGTTAAGGCATTTGATTTAATGGTTGAATAAAAGGGATTGAAGAGGGGATAAGTGGTGAGAAAAATTAAGGGAGACATTCAATTGATAATTTAAAGGAGATGCATATGTACTTGCTAAATTTAGAAGGAGATGTACATCTTTGTTAATGTAGAAGGGGGTGCATAGTTATGCACATCTAGTTGATAATTTGGAGAGAAACTCGCAAGGTTATTGTTGATGGTGCTGAATCCCGCCAACGTATAGGGGATATCCTCTATATGAGGTACCAATTAGACCTCACATTGTTTGGTGTAGGAGACCCATCTGAAATATGACCCAAATTCCATTAACTTAGAGATTCGCCTTGGATTAAGCAACTAGCATGAGAGAGTAGTACGCATGTGATTTTGAATGAGCGAGAGATTTTTCCTTGTGAAATGTTTAATTGTAGATGTATCAAAGTTCTTTCACTACAAGGGAGAGAAAGTGATCCATTGGGCTTACTAGTTTGAGACAAAAAGAAAAATAAAATTCCAAACACTTATTGAATTCTTTGTGTTTTCCATTCATTTTGTGGTGACATATTATGTTTAAATTCAAAGGGGTACATTGAAATTAGAAGAATTGTTGTTAGAAATTTATAGTGAAGATGCGACCATGTTTGGTCAAAATTGATTCTAGCACGTTGTGGAGTTTACAAATATTGTCCATGAATAATTGTGCTACCATGAAGACCTTGAATGGGTGCTATAAGGGACATAAGTGAGCATATTTAGAATGTGTTTGGTATGTGTTATATTCTTTGCATGACTAGCCCCACACACATTTTGTTTCACTAAGCATAATGGGGGTGATAGCTCCCACGAGGAGCCCCAAAGGGGCCCATTAAGCAAAAATCAATGGATATGTTTTTATCAAGTGGGATTTCTTGGTATGTTTTTGCCTTTTTGGAGTTTCATGGTATGTCATGATTTTGTTGTCCATGATACTTTAATTTCTCTTAATGAACTACAAATGTTTTCTAATCAAAATTTAATAGATTGGGGATTTATATTGTATCAAAACATTATGAAGAAATATAATACTAAACATTCTTTCTAGATTTCCTAGTTTGGGTCTTCAATGTATAATTGTTTTGTTAAATGCATTCCTATGTGTGTGTGTGTTTGTGTGTGCATTCACGCCATTGCATATTTTCCATTGTTATTACAAATCTATGTATATCAATTAATTATGCATGGTTAAAACCTATGGAAATATGACCAAATGGTTAAAACCTACAGTAAGATGACCAATGACTACCATTGATCACTTTCTCTCACTTGTAGTGAAATAACTTTCATACATCTACAATTGAACATTTGACAAGGCACACTCTCTTGCTCATTCAAAAGCACATCCAATGTTTGTGGAGGTGGTATGGTGGTGTATTAAGGTGACCTTAATTATTTACATACTAAGGAAAACATTGGGTTAGGAGCTAATATGGGAAGTTTATGGCTCTTTTTCTTCTCCTTAAATTTGTATTGTTTGAGGGTGTGGGTTCTCTTTCAATGACTCCAACTTTATCATTGATGTCTTAAACAATGTTATTTTGTAACATAATTTTACGCTTATTTGTTGATAGATCAACTCAGTGACATCTCTAGTTTGCTCACCCATATCTTCCAAGAACTAAAATACGTTACAAATAGACTCTTGAAAGGTCTTTGTATCATTGAAAATATGGTTTATATATTAGAGTTTCTAGATGGGTAGGATATGGTTTGTATTCACATATTGTTAGATGACATTTGCTAAGGATTTAGGTTTCTTTCCATTACTATCATGGCCAAGTTATGGTCATAGATATTTGTTTTGGAGATTAGGCTGTTAGCTATTTTTTAAGTATAGGATAATATTTGTTTTGGTAGTTCAATTTCTTCTCCTTTGGAGAACTATTTTCTGGGCGTTCAATTACACCCAAAGATTGTATTTTCGTTCATTTTGAATATAAATATAGTTTTTCCTCTTGAAAAAAATTATATTCTCTATCTTAATAAGGGTTTAGGATTAGAAAATGAATTTATGACAATTTATATATTTTTACATTTTTGGGTGTTAATGTGGTGAATTTTTTAGGGAAGGTTGTTTCATGGGTCCTTTTAATCTTAGAGGACATATAAAAATTGGATTTTCTTAGAGACTTGGCATTACTACTAACAACAAAGTTGAGTCCACTTGTGGCATATCGAGAAGTGAAAATAGTTAAATTGCAAGGGATTGAGAAGCTTCCAATGATAGTTGATTCCACAATAACTATAAGATTTTTCAAGCAAAGCTCTAACTCAAAGAACACATGCATCAAACTAATTGATCAATAATTCCTTGGAGATAGCAAAAAGGTTTGAATTTGTAAAATATTATCACATCCTCGACACAAACAATAGGAACTAGCTGATCTAGGATTTTGTTTATATGAAGTTTACATTAGGATAAATGGAAGGGGGCCTTTCCAAATGCCACTCCCATGAACTATTATTGAATCACAACACTTGGGCAATTGGAAGTGATGAATAAGAAATACCATAAGCATGTGAGAATAAAGAGGCAATTCAAACCTCACGAACTCTTATTCTTATATCCTATTTCTCCAACGATATTCACTATTTTTTATTATATATATTTATATTCCATATGAGGAACATACATGTTTAAGTCCTCGAGGGACTCTCAAGTAGCAAGGCTTGAAGCCATTACAAGGATGACAACATTTCTCCCAACCACCCAAGCTACATCTAATTGACCTATCCTTTGAAGAAATATCTTTATATTCCATGTGAGGAACATACGTGTTTTAGTCCTCAAGGGTTTCTCAGGTAACAAGGCTTAAAGATTTTATAGTGATATACTCATGATGAGCTCAACATGTCACACGCAGGAATTGAACCCAAGTGGGGAGGAGAACAATTTTTTTCACAACGACCCAACCTACAACTAATTGATTTTTTCAATATGTTGGTGCACTTATGCATGTGGTTTCAAGAGGGTTTGATGGTTAGTTCTCTAGGTGCTCCTTTATTCAAAGCAGTAGCTTTGCATACAATGAGTTCTAGGTGTGGGAAAATTACATCACAACCCATAACTTGTGAACCATAAAGGGATGCTAGTCAAGGAGATTTTGTGGGGTTCAAGTTTTTGTCTAGTCATTGGCATGGAATGCAGTCTATTGGTAGCTCATGGACTTGGTTTTTGGATTTGGAACCCATGACTTATCGCCAATGTTGAAAATGTACAATATGTGAGCTATCATCAATTAAGAGGCAAAGGCAAAGGTTTGAGGGGATACATAAAGTTAAGAAGGATTTCATCAATGCAAATGTGGTCTAGTACGAGATCTTCTTGGTAGATGGGCAAGAGAAAGCTTGACATGTGCTAGAGATAATAGACAAAATAAAAGAATTGAAGGTCATGAATACAAAGTTTAATGGATGCATACAAAACAAGGACAAACAACTCTAGGAAATTGAGGAAAAATTGGACTCAACAATGGCAATGACTAATAAACTAGCAAGCTTTAGCAACACCTTTATGACAACAACTTAAACTCAAACTCAAACAATTAAAAGAACTTTGATTTCAACTTATGAGATTTTACCTAGTATAAAAGTTGAGAGAAGACATTCAATGAAAAAGAAAGACCCCTCTATCATGTTTTAATCCTACATGGTAAAGCAAGAAAAGATAAGGAAGATGTCCTTTTACCTATTTTTTTTAGAATATTTTGTAAGTTAATGTTAGTTTTCACTACCATGCAACAATATCTATTTTGTATTTTGATTTTTAAAATATGACAAAATCAATACCAAATCTTTTAATATTAAATGTGAGAACTTTGAATCAATATTATATAGAAAATATGTAAGTTATGTCAAATTAACAATTATTTAAATAATCACTCTTAGATTTTTTTGTTAAAAGAGTATAACTTTTTTTAATACAAAAGTTTAATCATTCTTTTTAATATAAACTATATAATATATTTTTAAATACCAATATATAATATATTTTTAAATACCAAAATATATTTAATGAAAGAGGAAATTATATAGTAAATTGATTAAATAATTTTTTAACTTAACAAATGAAATATAAAAATTTAATTTAAAAAGAAATATTTAAATTGTAATTTTGAATTAAAATAATTTCAACCTTCAAATAATATTAAACAATTTAAAATTACAAATTTCTCTATTTTAACGAATTAAATCAATTAAGAATATTTATTAAAAAATTCCAAAAATATATATTAAAATATATATATAATTATTATATACCAATTTATGAGCTACTTTTATTTGCTTCTTTAAATATTTTAAAAATAAATATATTTATAAAAAAATTCAATTTTATCACAATTCACATCACACTAAAAAAAAGAGGTTGTGCTAAATTTTTAACATTAGAATCAACTTCTCTTCACAAGAGTTTCATTTTATCACATTTATATGGCATGAGCTCAAAGATTCTTTGAGGATGGTTCAAATTTTATTAATTTAATTAATATAATATTTCAGTGTAGTGAAAATTGTAATTAGCCCTTTATGTTTATGATTTACCGAGTTTTATTTTATCATTATTCATATGGGATGAGTTTATGCGATGAGTTTAAATAAATGAGGGGAGATAAAATTTTAGTAATTTAATTAATAAATTATGTTATTAGATGAAATTATTTGTTAGATATATTTGGAAGTAATTTGAAAATTAGGTTAAAATTGCAGTAATTTGAAATTATGTTAAGGTTGATTGTTTTATTATTATTAAGTTATAGAATTTTTTTAAAGTTATTATTAGATTATTATATTAATATTTTTTTTAAGGATTTAAAAATAAATTAATGATTGGATATTTTTGTTAAATGTTTTAATTTGAAGTTTAGTAAAGATTAAATTTATAAAAAAAATAGAAAAAAATTAATTTTAAGTTATAAAATAAAGTATATTTTGAGCGTAGTTTATTTGGTCTATTTTGTTATTGAAGTTTTATGCTATTGAGAGGTTATGGTTTAATTTCTGACATTTTTTACAATAAATAAGTTTAATTTAATGGTATTATATAAACAGTGTTTAATTTGTGGTTACCTTTATAGTAATGAATTTTTTTAGATATTTTCTGTCTAATAAACAAATATTCCATAAATATAATACACTAATCTCCAAAAATAAAATAAAATTTATCTATAAATAAATTAAACAAATTAACTTTTTACATCATTACATTTTTATTTATAATAAAAATAAAAAAATATTAATAACATAATAGACCAATCTACAAGGTTATTGCCATATTTACAAATACAAAATTTAAATCATATTTTTACTTTGAATCATTACATCTTTATTTACGTTAAAAATAGATCAAGTACTAATAACATAGTTTTTTTTTTTAACAACAAAAACCTTATCAAATATCTAAATTTGATATTTTTAATTTAAAAGACATCCACAAACAAAATGTTATGAGATCCATGGTTGTTTTATTTAAAAATAAATGAACCTCAAAAACATAAATAAACATAAACATGGAATAATTTTACACATAAATCAATATTAAATAATTTTGTTTAATATAACATTCTTATATTTCACCATTCTCTTAATTTATCGTTTTAATTTAAAATTCACATTAAAAAGGTTGTATTTTAGATTTTTAAAAATTCACGATAACTTAATAACAAAAATATATGCAACATGTCTAATTAAAAAATTATATCTAAAAATACAATTATAATTTAAAAGTAAAACATATCAATATCATCACAATATCATGAGGGAGTTGGGTTTATAATGTAATTTTGAACTTAAAATGAGATAATTAGGGAAGAGAGTGATAGGAAAATAATTTGTTTTTATTATATGTTGGGGAGATAAAATATTATGTGTTTTAATTATGTTGATAGGTGTTTTTATTTTGGAATAAAGTTTTTAGAATTTTAATTTAATTATTTATAATTATTGTGTGGATAGTAGAGATTTAATCTCAACAAAATATCTAGAATATTTATATTGATAGGTATGTCTATTTTGGAATAGGGTTTTCATAATTTAAATTTAATTATCAATAATTATTATGTGGATGGTAGAGATTTAACCTCTATGGAGTATTCCAGAATATTCTTAGTAGTATACACAAATCAAAAGTTGAAATTTATCTCTAAAGTAATTATTCTTTCTTTTTCTTTTTGTGGGGTGAATTCTATTAGCCTCAAAAACAGGGAATTGCATCAAGGATTACAATAAGTCATTTCAGTTTCTAACAGGGGAGATCGGACTAGAACCAAAAATGAACTCTCCTAAGAGACAAGAGAGACAATTGAAAGCGAACAATGACAACATAAAACATGTTGATACGTAGATAGTGGCCTAACTGGCCTAAAGAAAAGGTTGTAGAGATATAATCGTACGCCATAATCATACCGAAAGTCAAACAAGGTGGTCGGAGTTTGAGCCTACCACTAGGATAGGGTGTTGGATTTGCTAGAAGTATATGAGTTGTTGGGGGGATGTTGAGATGATGTTCTACCCTTGTCACCCTGTAATCAATCCTCTCCAACATGTTATCAAAGTCTCTCAAATTCCAATGCATGAGAGCCAAGGATTATAGCAGGTCCATCCAAGACTCTTGGCGGTCCAAGAGAGTTTGCCCTAAAAGGAATTCCATTTTCCAATACAAATATATCGTCTGCATGTACTGATCAAATCTCCCCCTCATATGTCTTGTATTAAGGATCTAGGTTGCCCACTCAACAAGGACTTCAGAATTTGAGAGGGAAGCTTGGTGAGAAAAGCCTTTCACCTCAGACTAGGCTAATTCCTCTTGAACATGGGCTAGATTGTGCTCTCGATATCACTATTGTCAAAGAAGATGCAATTTGGTTTTGTTGAATTTGCAAATGAAATAATCCATTATGTAAATTATAGAGCTCCTCCATCCGAACATTATGGATAACCTTCCCTGCCCTTATTGCGCCATAATTTTGCAATTATGATTGTAGCCCACATATTGAAAAGAACCGAAGTCCAAACAACCAACCAATATGTTAGAGAAACACACTTGAGGAGACATGAAGATACATGCAGACATAAATAAGGAGAATCTAGGTAAACAAAGGACTAGAGAATCGATCAAAGACTAGCTCCAAGAGATCTCAGAGTAGCAAACAATGAATAGGGGAAACCATGCCTCCAAAAATTTCAACATACAAGCGAAAGGAGTAGAGACAAACCCTACTTCCCCCAACTTATGTAAATGCCCTATAATACCTGACCACAAACATATTAACCAAATCCTTACAACAGGATCCCAAGTCAAGCCTCGAAGGAGCATCCACCTTAAAAGGAAGATTACAAACTCAACTAAACTTCTCTTAAAAGAAAACATTCTTGCAATAGGGATGACAACTAACAATCTTATAAACACGAGCATAGAAAAATCAAGGATTATAAGGACACGACAACAAATCTCCACACAAGATTGATCCCTTGGAGATTGCAATGAGTGAAGGCATCCAAACTGCCTAGGATTAGCATCTCGCTCCATGTTGCACCATCTTCCATGATTATGGAGTGACATTTATGAATCTCCCTCCTCTCTACCCATAAGCACATTAAGGCACATGTATCTAAGCAGAGGGCTGAGCCCCTCACATATCGAGCCAAGATCGATAAATTCCATGCAAGTATGCAAACATTTGTACCTACAATCCTCATCCTGATCGATCATGGCCAAATTTAATCCACAATGAGTGGTGTTGTCTCATCAATTTCACCCATTGCATGTAATATGGTCACCCTAGGGGTCCCGATCATGCCCACACATTGACATATAGGGAGTCAACGACGAGATAACCAACCCCTCAACATTAACTAATTTTTCATTCCTCATAGTGACCCTTAAGAGTGTGATCATTCCCCCTTGTCTATATTCCTTCAAAATCATGAGATGGGAAAATGAGAAAGGTGATAATTTATCAACAATGATCTTGTCTCCATGATTAAAAGTTTGTTTTCCATGTGATCCACAATAATATTATTAAGCCAAAGGATGGGGTAGAAACTTACCTTTGAAAATGACCCAGAAGGAACCTTATATGATGAAAACATGAGAAGATTTAGATCTCTTGGAGGAAAACCTTTTTAAATATAATCAGTGACAAATTTTGAATCTCCAACACTTGTAATAAATGAGAAACCTTATGCCTTGTCCAAGGCCATACCTTGGAAAATAAAATAGTTTTAAGCATAATTATTTGAGGCTCTTCCTAGATTCCAAGCAAAGGTGGGTTTCACTTTTCCTCTAGGGAAAAGGTAAACCCCCCTCCCTAGGACCCTACCACCCTGTTGTATAGGTTTGATTATTCGAAAGCAATGTTCTGATAAATGGTTAAAGCATTTGATGTAATGGTTGAATAAAAGGGATTGAAGAGGGGATAAGTGGTGAGAAAAATTAAGGGAGACATTCAATTGTTAATTTAAAGGATATGCATATGTACTTGCTAAATTTAGAAGGAGATGTACATCTTTGTTAATGTAGAAGGGGGCGCATAGTTATGCACATCTAGTTGATAATTTGGAGAGAAACTTGCAAGGTTATTGTTGAAGGTGTTGAATCCCGCCAACGTACAAGGGATCTCCTCTATATGAGGTACCAATTAGACCTCACATTGTTTGGTGTAGGAGACCCATTTGAAATATGGCCCAAATGCCATTAACTTAGAGATTCACCTTGGATTAAGCAAATAGCATGAGAAAGTAGCACGCATGTGCTTTTGAATGAGCGAGAGAGTTTTCCTTGTGAAATGTTCAATTGTAGATGTATCAAAGTTCTTTCACTACAAGGGAGAGAAAGTGATGCATTGGGCTTACTAGTTTGAGACAAAAAGACAAATAAAATTCCAAACACTTATTGAATTATTTGTGTTTTCCATTCATTTTGTGGTGACATATTATGTTTAAATTCAAAGGGGTATCTTGAAACTGGAAGAATTGTTGTTAGAAATTGCTAGTGAAGGTGCGACCATGTTTGGTGAAAATTGATTCTGGCACGTTGTGGAGTTTACAAATATTGTCCATGAATACTTGTGCTACCATGAAGATCTTGAATGGGTGTTGTAAGGGACATAAGTGAGCATATTTAGAGAGTGTTTGGTACGTGTTATATTCTTTGCATGACTAGCCTCACACACATTCTGTTTCACTAGGCACAATGGGGGGCGATAGCTCCCATGAGGAGCCCAAAAGGGGCCCATTAAGCAAAAATCAATGGATATGTTTTTATCGAGTGGGATTTCTTGGTATGTTTTTGCCTTTTTGGAGTTTCATGGCATGTCATGATTTTGTGGTCCATGATAATTTAATTTCTCTTAATGAACTACAAATGTTTTCTAATCAAAATTTAATAGTTTGGGGATTTATATTGTATCAAAACATTGTGAAGAAATATAATACTAAAATTCTTTCTAGATTTCCTAGTTTGGGTCTTCAATTTACAAACGTTTTGTTAAATGCATTTCTATGTGTGTGTGTGCATTCACACCATTGCATATTTCCATTGTTATTACAAATCTATGTATATCAATTAATTATGCATGGTTAAAACCTATGGAAATATGACCAAATTGTTAAAACCTACAGTAAGATGATCAATGACTACCATTGATCACTTTCTCTCCCTTGTAGTGAAATAACTTTGATACACCTACAATTGAACATTTGACAAGGCACACTCTCTTGCTCATTCAAAAGCACATCCAATGTTTGTGGATGTGGTATGGTGGTGTATTAAGGTGACCTTAATTATTTACATACCAAGGAAAACATTGGGTTAGGCGCTAATATGGGAAGTTTATGGCTCTTTTTCTTCTCCTTAAATTTGTATTGTTTGAGGGTGTGGGTTCTCTTTCGATGACTCCAACTCTATCGTTGATGTCTTAAACAATGCTATTTTGTAACATAATTTTACGCTTATTCGTTGATAGATCGACTTAGTGACATCTCTAGTTTGTTCACCCATAACTTCCAAGAACTAAACTAGGTTACAAACAAACTCTTGAAAGGTCTTTGTATCACTGAAAATATGGTTTATATATTAGAGTTTCTAGATGGGTAGGCTATGGTTTGTATTCACATATTGTTAGATGACATTTACTAAGGATTTAGGTCTCTTTCCATTACTATCATGGCCAAGTTATGGTCATAGATATTTGTTTTGGAGATTGGGTAGTTAGCTATTTGTTAAATATAGGATAATATTTTTTTTGGTAGATCAATTTCCTCTCCTTTGGAGAACTATTTTCTGGGCGTTCAATTGCACCCAATGATTGTATTTTCCTTCATTTTGAATATAATTCCTTAGAGATAGCAAAAATGTTTGAATTTGTAAAATATTATCACATCCTCCACACAAACAATAGGAACTAGCTAATCTAGGAGTTTGTTTATATGAAGTTACATTGGGACAAATGGAAGGGGGCATTTCCATATTCCACTCCCATGAACTATTATTTAATCACAACACTTGGGCAATTGGAAGTGATGAATAAGAAATACCATAAGCATGTGAGAATAAAGAGGTAATTCAAACCTCACACACTCTTATTCTTATGTCCTATTTCTTCAACAATATTCACTATTTTTTATTTTATTTTATTTTATCTATTTATTTATTTTTTATATTCCATATAAGGAACATACATGTTTAAGTCCTCGAGGGACTCTCAGGAAGCAAGGCCTGAAGCTATTACAAGGATGACAACATTTCTCCCAACCACCGAAGCTACATCTAATTGACCTATCCTTTGAAGAAATATCTTTATATTCCATGTGAGGAACACACATGTTTAAGTCCTCAAGGGTTTCTCAGGTAATAAGGCTTGAAGATTTTATAGTGATATACTCATGATGAGCTCAACATGTCACATGTAGGAATTGAACCCAAGTGGGGAGGAGAACAATATTTTTCACAGCGACCCGAGCTACAACTAATTGAATTTTTCAATATGTTGGTGCACTTATGTGTGTGGTTTCAAGAGGGTTTGATGGTTAGTTCTCTAGGTTCTCCTTTATTCAAAGTAGTAGCTTTGCATACAATGAGTTCTAGGTGTGGGAAAATTACATCACAACCCATAACTTGTGAACCATAAAGGGATGCTAGTCAAGGAGATTTTGCGGGGTTCAAGTTTTTGTCTAGTCATTGGCATGGAATGCAGTCTATTGGTAGCTCATGGACTTGGTCTTTGGATTGGGAACCCATGACTTATTGCCAATGTTGAAAATGTACAATATGTGAGCTCTCATCAATTAAGAGGCAAATGCAAAGGTTTGAGGGGATAAATAAAGTTAAGAAGGATTTTATCAATGCAAATGTGGTCTAGTACGAGATCTTCTTGGTAGACGGGCAAGAGAAAGCTTGACATGTGCTAGAGATAATAGACAAAATAAAAGAATTGAAGGTCATGAATACAAAGTTTAATGGATGCATACAAAACAAGGAAAAACAACTCTAGGAAACTGAGGAAAAATTGGACTCAACAATGGCAATGACTAATAAACTAGCAAGCTTTAGCAACATCTTGATGACAACAACTTAAACTCAAACTCAAACAATTAAAAGAACTTTGATTTCAACTTATGAGATTTTACCTAGTATAAAAGTTGGGAGAAGACCCCTCTATTATGTTTTAACCCTACATGGTAAAGCAAGAAAAGATAAGGAAGATGTCCTTTTACCTACTTTTTTTTAGAATGTTTGGTAAGTTAATGTTAGTTTTCACTACCATACACCAATATCTATTTTGTATTTTGATTTTTAAAATATGACAAAATCAATACCAAATCTTTTAATATTAAACTTGAGAACTTTGAATCAATATTATATAGAAAATATGTAAGTTATGTCAAATTAACAATTATTTAAATAATCACTCTTATTAATATAAAATTAGGTTTATTGTTAAAGGAATATAACTTTTTTATTACAA